>JAXQQM020060073.1:0-45056 GCA_034641835.2 Pinus albicaulis
CCTTCTCTGCATCTCAAGCCAGTCGCTCAGCTTCTGTAGTGCGCTTGCACCCTCTAATGGTTGGCACTGCATGGGTGGTCTCTTCCACCTCATGAACTTCCTCTTGTGGCTGATCCACATCCGGAAGCTCCTCTTTAGGAACTAATAGCTCCTCATCTTCATGCAAGTGTGGCTCCCTCTCAAGCGAACACTGCATGGCTTTCTCCTCCTGAAATTTGATATCCCGTCGCACAACAGTCTTGCGACTGTCTGGAAAATACACTCGATAGTTGTGAGGTGTGAGGTGTACCCCACAAATATTCCAACTTTTGCGGTCGGATCAAGCTTCCTTCTGGCGTCCTTCATCACATGCATGTAGACAGGTGAGCCAAAAATTCTCAGATGAGAAATATCAGGCCTCTTGCCAGAAAACGCCTCCTCTGGTGTACTCATGCCAAGAATCTTGTGAGGACAACGGTTATACACATATACCGCTGTATTGCATGCCTCAGCCCACAAGTGAAGGGGTAGGCCAGCGACGGCGACATCGCCGTCACGCTGAAGGCGCTCTTCTTCGCTCGGCAGCCGTTAGCTGTGGCTTATGGGGTGCGATGAGCTCTACGAATCCATACCTTACAGAAAGTCCTTGGATCCACAGATGAATTCACCACAATATAGCTCTAAAACCTTCTTACATATTCGATTCCTTCTCAACCAGCGCCTTTAACTCACAGAACTTTGAGTATGTCTCGCTCTTCTTCTTCATGAAGAAGATCCAGCACTTCCGAGAATAATCATCAACAAAGATCACATAGTACCTGTGCTTTGCTGTCGAAGCTACTAAGAAAGGTCCACACACGTCTGTGTGAATTCTCTCGAGGATCGTCGTGGCGCGACTATCCTTCTTGTGAAAGGTGGCTTTCACAAATTTTCCCAAGGTACACCCCTTGCACTAATCTGACTGCGCAAGAGTGCCCTTAGGAAGCCCAGTAGAAATCTGCTGCAGTATCTTCAAAGCTCCATGGTGAAGGTGGCCATATAATCTGTTGAAGGATCTTCAAAGCTCCAACTTATTTCTATTTTAATTTTTATCTAATAAGGAAGAGGGGATCGATGTTTTTTCATTTCTAAAACATATTTGCATTTTAAGAAATTTGAATAAAATGAATCTAAATTTATTTAATTATTAATTATAATTATAACTATTAATTTTATGTTATTTATTTTTATTTTTTATTTCATTAATTTAATTAACTTAAAATATTTAATTACTAATTATAATTATTAATTATTAATTTTATTTTTATTTGATTTTGATTAAAACTAATTACATCTTTTCAAGAGTTATGAGTGAATATATATATATATATATATATATTTCAAAAAATTGTGTAATAAATTATAAATAAATATTTTAAATATGAATTCGGTGGTTGATTTTAAATAGTTAAAGACTATTTTTTATTTTCTTTCCAAATTTTAAAAAGTTTAGTGATCAATTAACAATGATTTATTTATTTATTTATTAACATCATCATTACCAAGAGCATCTCTCGATATAATAAAATCCTTAAAACTAATCCACACCTCTTTCAATGGTTCAAAATCAATTTAAAAGTACTCTTCACCTCTTGTCAAGGGTTCAGTATTATAAATTCCTTAAAACTAATCCAAATCCACACCTCTTTCAAGGGTTCAAAGTCAATTTAAAGGTAATCTACACCTCTTGTCAAGGGTTCACAGGTTATATATATATATATATATATATATATATATATATATATATGTATATATTTTTTGAATATAAAATCAAATGTTAATGGTTAATTTTAACGGGTCTTACTGGAATAGTTAATGACTGTTTTTATTTATTTTTCAAAATGGTTTTTTATTTTAAGTTTTGTGATAAGTTTTAAATAAATATTTTGAATATAAAGTCAAATGTTAATAATTAGTTTTAAAGAGTTTTGCGATGTATTTTCATTTTTGTTTAAATTTTGGAGAATTTTATTTGAAATTATAAATAATTATTTTAATATAATATTAACTTTTGTTAATTAATATTAATATTAAGATGGTTAAACTTTAAAAATTCATAATAGTTGAGAGAACTAAAATTAAACTTAACGACCTTAAAAGATGTTTTCTCATTCTTGAGGGTTAATCCACACTTCTTTCAAGAGTTCATGATGGGTTTTAAAGGGTTTTTTTGGAATATGTTAAAATTTTTATTTTTATTTCTTTTTTAGAGTTTTGTTATAAGTTATTAATTGATAGACGAATTTAATTTTATCTTAAGGTGTTTATTTTCCAATAGCCTTTCCAAAACTTGAATATTTATTTTTATCTTGAAGTGTTTATTTTGGAATAGGGTTTCTGAATTTTTCATTTAATTAAGTTTGTGTCAATAGTTGTGTCTAGTTTGTAACATATTTTCAAAATTTTAATTTAATTATTAATAATTAATATGTGGATAGTAAGTATTTAACCTTGAGAGAATATTCTAGAAGATTCATAGTAGTATTCACATACCAAATGTTAAGAGTGAACATTAATTATGGTTTTTTTGGGCATGTAGGATTGGTAAGCCGTGGTATTGTAACAATGTCTATTTACAAGTTAAGAACTCCATGATGAAGTGAGGATGAATCTCCATAGTTAAAAATCTTATTACATGTTCTTTTAAATCTACATATGATTAACTCACATATTTTATAATTAACAATAATAATAATTTAAAATAAAGTTATAATTTAGTTATTTTACATGTTTTTTTCAATTAGGAAATTTGAGATGTATAATGAGGTAAGTGTTTTGGTATCTATAGGTGTTTACTAGTGATCTAAATTATAGATCATTATTAGGTGGATTGTAGGATTTAACCTCCATATAATATTCTAGAATATTCATAATAGTAGTCACTGATCAAAAGTTGAGATTTATTTCAAAAATAGTTATACCCTTTCTTCCCTTTTAACTAAATTGATTAATTTAAAAAAAAATCATTTGAACATGTGCCATAAGAACATGAATTATGATTTTTTGGGCATGTGGTATTAGTACCATGGTATTGGCCCATGGTATTGTAACAAAGCGTGTTTACATGTCTAGAATCTTCATGCTAAAGAAGGGGTGAATCTCAATGGTAGAATTTTGTTATTTTTTTTAAATGTATATATTTTTAGCTCATATATTAATTATTTAATAGTAATAATAATTTGAGCCTAAAGGTTAGCTAAATTGGTCAAGTCGCCATAGTTAAAAGCAACTTTCCTATTGAGAGGTCATGGGTTCAATTCTCTTGATAGGCTCAGGGTTAGGCTTTGTGGTTGAACCAACATTGAGATGATCTATATATCTGATATTGTAATGACTGTTGAATTATTATAAAGTTATAATTTATTTAATGACCTCACTTAATCTCTTATCACTCTCATGAATTTGAAATTGACTTCCTTCGCAAGGAAAATACTTCATAAAAGAGCATGGGATTCTGCTTGGTGGTTTCTGGCTTGTCATAGACCCCAAGCATAGGTTATTCATATGGTTTCTGGCTTGTCATAGACCCCAAGCATATGTTATTCATATCCTTCCTATGTGATCATAAAGAATCCACTGTGCACCTACCACCCATGCGTCCCCTTTAAAGGCACGATAAAAAATAAGGAGCGATAATATTTCTTCATGGAAGTTCTTTAAATCCATTCAAATTTTCCACTATGGTTATATAATTTTGTAATAATTCTAAAATTAATGTGTTCTAATAAAATCTCAGTGACCTTAGCCACCATAACATTTGACCTATCAAATTCTTGATTAAACATACTATTGTTGCAAGCCAACCATTACTTCCAATGAAAATATTTTGGCAAAGAAATCTACAACCTTTTTACGATGTTTTTGTTTTTGAACGTTAAGCCCCATATAAGACTCATATTAACCCTATTACCCCTTATTAATCCCTAGATACTGAGTGATTACATTTCTATTTTTACGTTGTTATGTAGGTTAGAACCCCTCGTGGTCCCATTTTATTACAAATGTGCCCCTTGTATTACACACACACTAAAGAGAACTAGTCTTAGAATCATTAAATATTATCGTATATATTTTATTTGTTGTAAAAGGAAGTTTCCCCTCGAATAGGACTATAATTATTTGTTTCTTATCATTTTTAAGGCATAAGAACCATAATATTTGGTATCATAATTAATGATCCTAGGGTTTTTCTACTTCATACAAGTCATTTTTAAATTAGATCATTATATTGTTTGTCATCCATCTCGCTGCTTTTAGATTAGAAAAGTGGAGGAATCAGCTCATAGGACCATTTTTCCTAGCGAGACCTAGATTGGCAGATTGGGCTCTGAAACCTTCCGGGAGTTGTTTAAGGCATCAAATGGAATTTTTGGGGCATAAAATTTTCCACTTTAGCATCACACCTTTTTTATATTCTACAGATAGATACTTTTCCAATGACACATGAATCTCCTCAATCGAAGTTTGTATGCAAAATTTATGTCACTT
The DNA here is from genome assembly GCA_034641835.2 of Pinus albicaulis. Taxonomy (NCBI): domain Eukaryota; kingdom Viridiplantae; phylum Streptophyta; class Pinopsida; order Pinales; family Pinaceae; genus Pinus; species Pinus albicaulis. The sequence continues at coordinate 4,507 of JAXQQM020060073.1, forward strand.
GGAAGTTGACCTTCCTCTTTTGCCCACCATAATTTGAGAGAATGTCATGTCTGTAGAAATTATATACAAGATGCATGTATATATCCAGATTCTCCTGATCTAACAATATTTTATCTTCTTGCTAAATACAGAATCCTTCCACTGTCAATCTTTTGCAGAAATTAAATCAATTGCAAACACATGAAGCAAATAAAAAAAATAATCGCACATAACACAGTTGTTTAACGAGAAATCCTGAAGCTGAAAACCCCAACTATCATATATTATGTATCATGGAGATCATGTAACAATCACATACAAAGCTTAGTACATCAAGCTCTCAGTACAATCAATCATCACACACTAATCAGAAGAAATCTGCAAATCCATGCACCGATTTCTTGCCACCTGCTAGCCTCCCTCCACTACGCAATCCCTGCTGAAGAAAAGCACTGAATGAATTCGAATTACCCTTGCCTTGACTGCGCAATCCTCATTGGCAACTTCACTCCACTCCATACACTAGTCAAAACTTGACCAACCATCCACAAATAGCATCCTGCAACTTCTGAAATATGATCACCATGTCTAAAAATATACATAGTCTAAAAATAGACTTGCACCTAAAAATAGCCTGCGGGCCCACTTAGTGAAGGCAACTCATTTTCACTAAGCTCATCATATTGTTGAATCTCAACAATGTGAACCCCTGTTATTTATAGAAAATAGGCTAGCCACGTTATCATGATGTAAAAGACTCGATAAGAGTCCATATTGTAACTCTAATTAAGAGTTGAAGGATTCAAACCTAACCAGTAGTAGGCTATCGAGCTATGTTATAACTGGGCCACTAGGAGGAAAAGAGGTCTCATTATTTTTAATTGCATCTTGTTCCATAGAAGAGAAGAGTAGTCGAGAGGGATAGGGAGAGAGTAAACAAAGAGGATTTTTGCACTATAGTAGCCCATGGAACACAAGCCTTACTTCTTTGTACTTGCAACCATTTTCTATTCAAAGAAAGAGAAAAGAGTGGCCTCACCTTCTAATTGGATTTCCTCCAGAAAGGGTTTCCAAGTTTATCTTGATGTGGTTTTTGAGTTTTTATTTCGTGGTTCTCGATTTTATATATAATTATAATTTTCATGCACACACAATAAATAATAATTTACATATCTAAAAATCTAAAGAGAAATAAACCCTCATAGTGTAGATTTTAGATTTTTAAGCATAATTTATTAGACCTATTGTGACGAACTATCCAGTGGAATATCCATGACACTTTACAGATCATATTGGTATCAAAGTATGTTTATTTGGATATATTGTGGAGATTTTTAGGGGATTTATATTAGCTAAGCCAAAAAATTTAAAACCCTAGTCATGGCCAACAAATCTATGAATAAACCTCTTGATCCTACAAAGGAGATTTTTTCACAACTGTAAGCACAAGTTGCAAATATAAATCATAACATGAATCTCATCAGGTAACCCTGACCAATAATCTCAAGCTATTTGGAGAAGTAGGGAGTTCTAACATAGAAATATGATTAGAGGGGAGCTCATGAGCCTAGGAAGAAACTAAGAAGGAGCCCAAGAAAGAGCTTGAAAAGGATCAATGAGTTTGAGCACTGTGAACCATCCACATTCCATGTTAAAAATGGAAGTGAAGGTTGATATCAAGCCATATCAAGGTGAGATTCACATCACTGGTTGTATCAATTAGAAGTTTATTTTAGTTTTCATCATATATGGGAAGAAAACAATATTTCGTTTGAATAGTTGAAAGTAGAGGGTCATGCCCTGCCCCAGTGGGAAAGCCACATAGATACCTTGAGATTGGAGGGAGATCCTCCAATTTTTAAGTTGAAGGGCATTAAAACCCTCATAAAGTCAAAATTCTACCCTATTGGGTATGTAGAGGGCTAGTGGATCTGGTGGCACTACTTAAGGCAGAAGCAGGGGAAAAGTGTATAAGAGTACACCATAGAATTTAGATGGCCACATTGTTGGGCATCTCGCTGAAGAACTTGGATGTACTCCTTAAGTATTTGAGGGGTCTACACAACCATTCACAGAAGCAAGTGATTTTGTTCAAGCCCAGATAGGTTGACGAGGCTTGCATACATGAATAGTGCCTAGATAACGTAAGCCTGAAAAAATTTAAATCAAGTGGATCAAAGCAAAATGATCACTAGGATGCTTTTAAGGAGGGCAAGAAGAAGTGGAAATGGGGAAAATATAAAAATATGATGATCATAACATATGAGTGCAAAGATATTAGCAACCATTGCAACCACTATAACATTGGCAGCCATACATAGGAGAATTGTTGGAATTTGCATCTGGAACTTAACCTACAGAACAAAAAATAAAGATAATAGAAGAAGAATCTCATGGACATGGATTCGGTAACCAATTTAAAAGAATCTCAAACATGGATGAGAAGAACGATTGTAAATTAGTGCAGAAGGAGGTGAATCTTATTAGACTTGAGCAATAAGAAATAAAATAACTAAGCTATTCCATTAAAATATACAAGTTAAAAATACCAAGATTGATGTCTGCTTGACTCAGGATCGTAGGAGAATCTCATTGTAGCAAAGTTGGTCAACAAATTGGGATTTGAAGTTCGTGATCATCCAATCCTGTGTCCATTGAGATGAGTAAATAAGGATGCAAATATAAAGGTAACAAAACAATGCAAAATTAGATTTGCTTTCATTGTATTGATGAAGTAGAACTAGATGTAGTTCCCCTTGATGTATGTGGGGTGGTGTTTGGAAGAAATTATATATATATATATATATATATATATATATATATATATATATATAGGGTGCAATATTCATGCAGAGAGCCAACCGGTACCACCTCGTCAAGGATGGAAAAGCATTCATCCTCAATGCGCACAAAGGAAAGTAAAAAAAAAATTGTTGGTAAGTTCCAACGGAGCTAAGAAACTACTCAATTCTAGCAAGAAGTATGTTTTATTTTTTTAAGAGAAAACAAATCTGTAGAAGAGTTAGTGAGAGCAAAGGTATCCTTGGATGGGTGTACTAAGAAACATAAACAAAAAATATAAAATTTTCTACAGGCACACAAGGATGTGTTCCAAGAGCCTAAAGGGCTACCATCTAAGAGGGAAGTGGAGCATGAGATCTAGCTATTGCAAAACTCCCCATTACCAAACATTTATTTCTATAGGTAGTTTGTTATAGAAGCAAGTGAGGTGAAGAAACAATTGCAACAACTACCGGAATAGGGTGTCATTCAACTAAGTACATCAGCATGTGCGTCACCCATCATCATTGTGGAAAAGAAGGATGGGACTTGGAAAATGTGTATAGATTGTAACTAGGCATTGAACAAAAGTACACTCAAGAATAGGTACCCCTACCAAGAAGTTTTCGTTGCTACAAAACTATCCAAAATTTTGGCCTGCAACAAATTTCAGAGCCTACCTTGGTCTTGTATGTTGTCATCACAAACATTACAATCCATTTCATTTGTTTTCTTTTAGTGTTTTGGTCCCTTTTGCATGAAAAGTAAAAGGTTGTATTTTCTGCATGTTAAGTTCCGCACAATGTATATAACCTTTTTTTGGTGGTTTCGTGGTGGTTTCAAGGGGTTATAATTGTAGAAATGAGTTAATCCTACCATGTAAATATCTGTTGCACTCATTCTAAAAGTTTTAAACAATGTCACACAACTTTCTTCATGGTCATCACAAAGTGTATCTTTAGTTTCGCTTTTGTCGTAAGTTGTCGCACCGAGGGAAGTTTTTTTTCATGTGTCCTAGATGGGATATGTGTTGGGTTACTTAGTTGCTCTTAAAAATACCAACTGACCTCTATACATTAAATTTTCAACCGAGAACGCGTTTAATTATTTCAAGGTTGTCCACACAACATGTGCAAGAGTAGTGCTAATGTGATCTAATATGTCTAGCCCTATTGAAAGGTAAATGCATGTAAAATACGAGGAACAACTAGGATTTCCTAAAAGAACAACATAAACAATCAAAGCTACTTTAAGATTATCAAAGTATTAAATCTTCTATACTAAATATTGAAATAATTCTGCTAAACACAAGTTGTTTCCTAAGAAACCGCAGCGTTAGAAATGTTTCTACTGAAAGAAATATCAAATCTCACACTTAACAATTTTTCATCAATCATAAGAAATGACAAAACAAATAACACTTCAGAAAATCAATTATCAGGAATCCAATCTCATGACCTTCACTCAAACTATTGTAGCATCGATCAATATAATAAACGATCCAATAACCAATGATCAAATCTATAAAGTGACTGAATAATTGCAAAGCAAGAAGTGAAATCTTAAATGTGAATTTAATAATGCAAAGAAGGGAAGTAGTCATTCCAGGATTGGGCCCACGATCACTGGAATTCAACAACCTTAGATATAATTCAGTGTAAATAGTTAAATCTGAACCGTGAAACTCTCTGTTAAATTAATTAGGAATAATATTACAAAGGATGTCTATACAACTTATAACATAGATCAAAATGACAGTAATTTCCCACTTAATCTACTGAGTTTTAGTTCCTTGCTTTATATTACAATCAAGTATATTTTAAAAATAAAGAAGCGATCCTGATAATTTAAAGATTCTCAGGATGCTTAATTTGAATTACAAAATCTCCCATATTTCCTTAGAATAGGTGGCCAAGATCTCATTCACAACTTCTATTTCGATGATGATTGTTATGAAACCAGCTCACAAAATAGAATAAAAGATGGATCAACGACTTAGAAATCAGCCTCTTCAAGGGGGAAACCTCCTTTACATTACATAAATTAACAATTCTTAGATGATACAAATGACAAAACCTCCTTTCTATATATAGGAATCCATGGGGTCAGAATATAATCCTAGTAGAGTTAGGTAAAGTGTGCTTCTTTACCATGTACATTTGTAACTCATAATCTGATGGTCACGATTTGTAGTGATCCGACAGTTATCTCTCACCTCGGTTTTAACGACACCTGATCTATGGCTTAACACCAGATTGGTCCATGATCTCTATTTAGAAAGCATGGAGGATCATTTGTTCGGTAACCGTTTATGAGAGAAACATATGTAGCTTTTCTTTTTATATTGATAAATTGCTTGAAGTGGCCACGTTGGCTCAGGTCGTGGACTGTTTCCCTCTTTAAGGGTTTTAACCACGTGATTATATTGGTGTACTGATTTGTGATATTTTTGTGAGCAGTGACTTTTGGTTCTTAATCTACGGAACTTACCTTGTAAATTCCTACATGGTATCGGAGCTATTTTGAGGGCCGTGTCCATTGTTGATCAAAATCTGAAGCCGGTTTGACTGCATGCGAATGTCATTTTGTAGATCTACTATTTCTAAACATTTTTGGGCTTGGAGAACTACTCGGTTCTGTCCGGAGCGTCTGTTACAGTGAGGAACGCCTTTCGTTTCATGCGAAAAAAAATTTCGACTGCCCAAGTTATGACAGTTTAGATCTAGAGGTATAAAGCATGTGTTTTGTAGTTATATTTGTTAATAGTTCTGGTTATTTCGGTTCCCTCTTTTCTTTTTCGTTTTTTAGGTTTTATTTATTTTTTGGATCTATACCCTCTTCTCTATGTATGCTCTTCGTTGTGCACTGCGTGCGATCTCGGAAAATCAGAAACAGGAAGAAGGGATTCTTTTGCTACATATGCTCTTTCCCAGCGTCTTTGTCCGATCTCGGGAAATCAAAAATAGTGAAAAAAGTGATAGTTTCCAGTAAGGCTAACCGAAAATCTAACATTCTGTCGTAAGGCTTTGCATTTCGTTTTTTTTTTTGCTCAGTTTTTTGTGTTTTTTGTGCAGGAAAAGGCACGCACACCGAAGAGTAACCAAAAAAAAACAAACAAACAAACAAACCCCCCTTCCTCCATTCATACAATAACGTGATCCTTTTACTACCTCACTTGGTGAGAGGTTAGTTTATGAGAATAGAGGTCTTGGGTTCAAATCTCTTTCTCATGCTTCTTTTGTAAAAAAAAATTGTTCAAAGGGGCGGATTTTTTTTTTAAAAAGCCGCACTTCATCCCGTTCCCATAACTACTCGACATCTACAACTCAGATTTTTCAAAAGGCATAACGTCTTCATCTGGAAGCCGTTTTTTGAGCCGTTTTTTTTTAAATGGCCTAATTTTTTGAGATCTTTCCATTGGAGCAGTTAGTTTCAGCTTTTCTCAGCTTAAGTTTTTTTTTTTAAATGGAAACTGCATGCCCAATTATTCTTAACAGCACCAATTATTTCCAATGGCTACCTCACATGGTAGATATACTTAGAAGTAAAGGGCTTTATAGAATAGCCATAGGACAAGAAACTAAACCTTCTGATGATGATAAAGCTGCTAAATGGGAAAATAAACAAGATCAAGCACGAGGGTTAATAGGAATGTCCATTGCTCAAGATCTTCGATTTCATATCCTTGACATTGACACCCCTGATGAAGCCCTGGAAAAGCTAAAAACTATTTTTGGCATTCAAAATCAAATCAGGGCCCACCAGCTTGAAAATGAATTTCTTACTTTGGACCCCATTAATTTCTCCTCCATTGAAGATTTTTTGTCCAAATTTAAGACCCTCGGAATTATTTTAGAAGGTTGTAAGATCAAAAAGGATGATGGTAGCCTCATCTATTGCATTCTTGCTAAGCTTGGCCTTGCATACTCTGTATTTGTTTTTGCCTTCCATTCCACTAGAGAAGCCATCATTTTTTCAGGAACCGCCTACAAGAACCCCTCTTTTGATGCCTTTTTCAATTCTTTGATAAGAGAACAAGAAAAAATCTTACACCTTGGTCTTATCACTTCTGGAAATGCTTCTAAGAAAGCCTTAGCAGCCCAACAACAATCATATCAAAAGAATCCCAAGAAGCAGTATCCTAAAAAGTATGTTTCGAAACCAAACAAGGGTCCTAAGAAATTTCAGCCACAAACTGACAAAGGACCTCACCAAAATGATAAGGCATATAAAAACAAAGGAAAGAAGACAGATAAACATTGCAACTTTTGCAATCATGATGGCCATTTAGATTCCAAATGTTTTAAGAAGATGGAAGCCTTATAAGCAGCAATGAAGAAGCACAACATCAATTTGGAGTACTCTTCGCCTTCATCTTCAGGAATGGAAATTTCTGCTTGTGTTTGTCAAGCATCAAGATCTGGTTATGCATTAAATGCATCTTCCTCTTCTCATTCTCATGAGTGGTTCATTGATTCTGGAGCTTCTTATCACATGGCCAAAAATAAATCCATGTTTTCTTCTTTAAATGATTGTAACACCAAACATATTTATGTTGGTGATGATAGATCTCTTAGTGTTGATAGATCATCTAGATAATGGTCAGTTTAATGATGTACTATGTGTTCCTACCTTGTCATGAACCTTCTATCTGTTTATCAGATAACTCATTTAGGTGAAGGGAAAATAGTAGAATTCTCGTCTCATGTTGTTGCAATCAAGGACCTCAAAGATCCTAAAAATATTTTAGCTACTGGAATTGCTAATGATTCCACAAGGTTGTATAAGTTTGTCAACTTTTGGTCATAATGTCTTCCCTCTGTTTCTGTTGCTCATAATGATGATGTGAGCAAACTTTGGCATGAGCAATTTGGTCACTTAAACTATTGCTCTCTTCAAACTCTATGTAAGGAAAATATGGTGACGGGCCTTCCTATGGTATCTTTCCGAGATGGTGTTTTCTCTGGACATGTACTCAGAAAACATCATCGGGATAGTTTTGACAAACGTGCCTCTTGGCACGCTTCAGCTTCTTTGCAGCTTGTGCACAGTGACTTATGTGGTCCACTTCCTGTTGTTTCTTTCTCTGGTTGCAAGTACTTCTTAACTTTTATTGATGATTTTTCCAGACGCACTTGGGTATACTTCTTAAAACTCAAGAGTGAAGTTTTTAACATGTTCTTGGCCTTTAAGGCCTTTGTTGAGAAACAATCTGGACATCAAATTCTTAAGTTCAGATCATACAATGGCGAAGAATATGTTAACAAAAAATTTATCAACTTCTACGCTGAGCATGGCATTCAATTGCAACATACCATTCCATATACTCCACAACAAAATGGTGTAGCTCAAAGGAAGAATCGCACCTTAAAAGAAATGGCTAATTGTATGCTTCAATCTAAAGGACTTGGTCTCAATTTTTGGGCAGAAGCCATTAACTGTGCAAATTACATAGTAAATCACACTCCTACTAAGGTTTTAAAGAATATAGCTCTAGAAGAAGCTTGGAGCTCAATCAAACTAGATGTAAGTCTTTCATATTTTTGGAAGTGATGCTTGGGCCCATATTCTAGATGTGAAACATAAAGCCTTAGAACCTAAGAGTGAAAAATGCATTTTTGTTGGATATTTTGAAGATGTCAAAGGATATAGACTTCTTAAACGAAAATCCAAAAATATAATCATTATAAGAGATGTAAAATTTGATGAAAATATATCGGCCTGCGAGCCTAGTTCGGCGAGTGTGCCACCTTTGGCCTGCGAGCCTGATTCAGCATATGTGCCACCTCTCTCTCTCTCTTCTATTTTTAATAGCATTCCTTCTAGTTCAGATGATGACAACGAGGATGACAATCCTCCTCCACCTCTTGAAATTGTTCTTTATACTCCACCGCTTCCAAGATGGGTCCGCTCTACTCGGGATGCAGCAGGTTCTCTTGCGGGTGACCCTGCCTATCAACGACATACATGTTCTCAGTTCGAAAGAGCCTCTTCCTTATTGGCTCAAGTTCCAGAAAAACTTGATCCATAAACCCTTGAAGAACCCTCCATTCATCCAAATTGGGATGAAGCTATGAATGAAGAGTATCGTTACTTAGTGGCAAACGATACTTGGGATCTTGTTCCTCTTCCAAAAGGAAGAAAACTTGTCAGATGCAGATGGGTTTACAAAACCAAGTTTGGACCAGATGGAAAAGTGGATAGACATAAAGCTCATCTTGTTGCTAAAGGATTTTCACAGGTTGAAGGCATTGACTATACTGAAACCTTCTCCCCTATTGCCAAAATGAATTCTATTCGCCTTGTTCTTTCCCTTGCTGCCTCCTTTAAATGCGAATTCCATCAGATGAATGTTAAATCAGCCTTCTTACATGGAGATTTGCATGAAGAAATCTACATGGAACAACCCCCTGGCTTTATCCAAAAAGTCTCCAGCCTTTTTTGTCGCCTTAGGAAGTCTCTCTATGGTCTCAAACAAGCTCCTCAAGCTTGGTATGCCAAAATGGATAGATTTCTATTAGATAATGGCTTTTCTACGTGTCATTCTGACAACATTGTCTACACCAAGAAAGTGGGTAAGTCCTTCACTATCCTTGTTCTTTATTTTGATGATCTTATCCTTACTGGTAGTGATCCAAACCATATAAACCATGTGAAGTCTAGCCTCAAAAAGACGTTTTAAATGACAGACTTGGGACACTTGCATTATTTCCTTGGTCTTCAAGTCTTGCAATCCAAGGAAGGCATTACCCTCTCTCAGTCCAAGTATGCTTGTGATCTTCTACACCACTTTCACATGGAAGACTGTAAGCCTGCTCCTTCTCCATTTCAGTCTGGAATCAAGCTTTCATTCAACTGTACTACCCCTAAAGTTGATGCTACCTTATATCGTCAATTTTTTTGTAAACTTCTGTATCTAACCCATACCCGTCCTAACCTCTCCTTTGGCATTGGTCTTTTCGCTTGGTTTATGCACCAACCTCATGAAAGTTACTGGAAATCAGCTAAAATAATACTTCGATATATTCGAGGTACAGTTCAGTTTGGGATTCATTACAGTGCAGGAGCATCTCCATTATTGATTGGTTTCACTGATTATGATTGGGCTGGTGACCCTCATGATCGAAATTCTACTGCAGGCTATGTATTCACTCTTGGTTCAGGACCTATTACTTGGTATTGTAAGAAACAAAATGGCATCTCTCTTTCTTCAGCAGAAGCAGAGTAACGTGGTGTAGTTGAAGCCAGCAAGGAAGCCATGTGGCTTCGTTAGATCCTGTCTGAATTTGGTCTTCATCAGCAGCATCCAACTAAACTTTGGTGTGATAATCAGAGTGCCATTCAGCTATGTAAAGATCCAGTTCAGCATCAACTTATGAAACACATTGAAATCCCCATACACTTCATCAAAAATCTCATTCATGATCGTGTTCTTGAAGGGAAATACCTTCCAACCAATGATCAAGTAGCCGATATCTTTACTAAGGCTCTCACAGAAGCGAAGTTTACCAAACTTCGATCCATGCTTGGAGTTCAGGAAAGTTGTCATTAAGGGGGGATTGGCTCTAATTCCTCCTTCCTTCTCCTATTGTGTCACTTTTGTAAATCCTTCAATCCTATCCCAATTTGTTCTTAACAGGGGATGTTAGGATATTTCGACACATAGGAAATAGCCTCCTTTTGTGTCACCTTTGTAAATCCTTCAATTCTATCCCAAGTTGTTCTTAAGGGGGGATGTTAGGATATTCTGACACATAGGAAATAGTTAAGAATAACTTAGTCTAGTGTAGAGTTAGGTAAAGTGTGTTTCTTTACCATTTACATTTGTAACTTATAATCTGACAGTCACGATTTGTAGTGATCAAACGGTTATCTCTCACCTCAGTATTAACGACACTTGATCCGTGGCTTGGCACCCGATTGGTCCATGATCTCTATTTAAAGAGCATGGAGGGTCATTTGTCCGGTAACCGTTTATGAGATAAACATATATAACTTTTCTTTTTATATTAATAAATTTCCTGAAGTGGCCGCGTTGGCTCAGGCCATGGATTGTTTCCCTCTTTGAGGGTTTTAACCACGTGATTATACTGGTGTACTGATTTGTGATATGTTTGTGAGCGGTGACCTTTGGTTCTTGATCTACGAAACTTACCCTGTAAATTCCTACAAAGATATGATATTTCTTAGGTGTTCTTTTGATATCATAATTCGAACATAAGTCCTGTAGGTGTCCTTTTTTATCATTATGCTTCTTATATATTGACAAATGGAATTGTCAATATATAGCAAAATTTATCATACCTTCTACTTATGTTCTTGTTCAAACTCTTTGTACCTTAGAATGAGTGCCCTGTAATTTAGAATGAGTGCCCCGTACCTTAGAAATAATTGCCCATTCTGCTACATATTTTAACAATCTGAAAGGATCATGTAGGGTCGTTTGATTGTCTTCAAAAACTAATTGGAAATCTAAGTCCTTTCTGATGTTGTGCTTCAAAATAGGTCCCTCTTGTGATTGTAGAGGTCCCTCTGATCATGAAATATGGTGCAAATAGATGTAAGTATAAAACTTCAAAATTATTTACACCTTCCCCTCTACTAAAGAGTCGACTCGTCCTCAAGTCTGTATGAAGAATTCTTTTTATTCAGTTGAAAACTTGATATGGAAAAACAAAAGAAGTAGGCATTTTTGTGAATTCTCACCAAGCAATGTGACTTGGTTTTCTAATGAGAATTCTAAGCTTATGTTCTGCCATTTTCCTGGTTTTCACAACTAAACTCCCCCCCCCCTTTTTTAAGTAAATCTGAAATGGAAGAGAAAGTAGGTGGAGTAAGGGAGTATGGTAAGCTTGTGAAGGAAAATAAATGTGAAATAGATGAATTCAATCTTCAGTATGAATGAATTATGAAAATTGGAAGAAGGAAAATGGCAGAGAGTAGGATGGATGAATGGAATTATGAATGGTAGAGCTTTTGAGAGGTCTCTTTTGTAGTTGATGTGACTTTGACGTTATATGAAACTTGACTTCTTCTTTTGAAGATTTATTTGATGCATTTTTCCTTGATCTCGATCCACCTTGTAGGTTTGTTGGTGTTATTGGTTAGCAACTGAAAGCCAACTTTAAAATTTTTGAGTTTCTTTGGATGAACTTAACATTAGGTGAATTTCCACTTTAATTTTACTTGAATATTTGTATTCATATTCTGAAATATCAATTTTTTTTAAAATTGACTTTGAAAACCCTTCGTCCATAGAGTTGACTCCTTAAATCTTCCCGAGACCTGCAGAAACATAGCACTTGCCTGCAATACAATATTAGTGCACATGCTTGGCAATGGAGCCCCTCCACGCTTTGTTTGCACACTTTAAGTGAAGACCAACTTAGAAGAACAAAAACTAGACTAAATATCATTCACTAAGCACAATAGAGATATAAGAAACTCTAAAATCAACTCTCTTTGTTAAATTGCAAAATTCTTCAAACTTAACATAACATAGTGGATGTCTTACTCCAAATGCCACATATTTATACAAGAGTTTTTGTAACAAATGAACTAAAAATATTCAAATGTATTTATGAAAATCTTAAATAAAGGCTACACGTTGAATTCATCCCTCCTATCACTAAAATTTGGGAAAAATCCTTTAAAATAAAAAACTACCCAAATTTTATGCTTAAAACAGGGATTTTCTACATGATTGGCCTAGTTTGACCAACGTTGACTGAGCACCTCCGTGAACATTTTGAGTAGAAAAATAGGTGTTTCACCATCCTTGTACACTGACAATTACCCAAAAACCTTCGGATTTCACCCATCTATCCTGCACATATGAAAACCATGGAGCTAATACAGGAAGTTGCAACATCCCGTAATTACTGCTAAAATTTTAATTTTAAAGCAAGACTTTGTCAAAATTTAAATCATTAAAAATAAATGAAATATGTACCTGATTTGATTAATTTAAAAGGTTTTATGGATGAAAATGGAAGTGGAAAATGGAAAATGAAGGCAAAAATGGCTTATGTGGTGAAGCTTAAACACCAAAAAGTGATACCCAACACCCCGTTATGTGTATATTGCATAAGTCAAAGAATATGAGAACAATACTATGCTTCTCTCACGCTTGAGAGCTCTCTACACTATCTTTGTTTGTCTCACTGATTCCTAGGCTAGCTTGGTTCAATACTTAACCAATTTATTGGCCTCTAGATGCCTTGCTTTCTTGAATCATCCCTAGGGTTAATAAGCCCCTATTAATTTGGAAATTCCTCAATAATGATTGTGAAATACATTAAGGCTCTTCCTCTGACTCCATGCACCACCTATACAATTTTCTAATTATACAATCGATATTACACTTCCCTTTAACTCCAATCTCAACTGGGTCTTCCTCAGAACTAACATGCATGAGCCATTTTTAGCGAATTATTAATTATCTATTTGACCACTGCATGTGAATTATATCATATTTTATTCACTGCACCTCCCACTAGTTCCTCCATTAGTTAGAACTAGTTAAATTGATTTTAACTCAAATAATTAAGTTAATTAATTACAACTCAAAATAAATTGTAAGTGTCCCCCCTAAAACATAGGGAACACTCTACATGCTTCTAGTTTTACTCTCAACTCAGATTTATTGAGTTAACTAAGTCTTCCTGAATTAGTTAACTCTTACAAGTTGTCATGTGATGTGGAATTACAATTTCCTTCTAATTTAATTAAGGGGAAATTAAATTAGAAGTCTCTTCTTGTTTCCATTTTCAACAAAATTTTCAGTGATCCATGCCTTCGGGTTCTTTTGCATGAGCTCAATAGTTGTTTGAGTTTGGTAATCACTCAATCACCCAATTTGGAAGGAATCAAAGACCATACAAATTATAAAATCTGAGAAGTTCAAAAAAATGAAGCATTTTATTTTTAATATGTAGTATAATGATTTTGTTTTTAATTGATGTGAATTTTTTAGAAAACATATACAATTTTGTTGTAAAAAAAGGTATTATACCAGCATTAGAAGAATATTGTATCCTAATACAAAAAAAACAATGTTAAATGGTTGCCTCTTTTCAGCCCATTGACATGTAAAACACTTTTTTCACTACCAAATGTATAGGGATGGTAAAGACAATATGCAAAGGAAATTGAAAAAAAATAGTAGCCTCATAATGGTCGGTACTGTTATAGTAGAACTACATTGTGGTTGATGTTTCTAGTTTCGCTTGACGGAGTGGAGTCCCTTGAACTAGAAATCCCATCAACTAAGACACACACACACACACACACACACAAAAAAAAATCATATGAGGGACTTGATACTTATTTTGAGTTACTTCGAAGGGTTTGCATGATTTTAGTAGACCTCAACCTCAATTTCCTTAATTCTATTTGTGATGCCCTCACATAAAGCCTCTATTTCTTGTAGTTCTTCATTAATCATGGATACACACCTTCTTTCCATCTAACACTACACCTTAGCAAGCTTCCCCAGGTTAATCAGAGTTTTCACAAAGTGATGCAAAATGGCCATAACATGCAATTTGGTTTAACTTAATAGCTTGCCATTTGGAATCCTCACAACATAGGCCTTCATTTCCTTTGCAAAAAAAAAAATGTTCCTATAAGATCTTTGGATTTCTAATTTTCTAGATTATCCGACTTATTTATGGTTTTTCTTGCATAATGTCTCTCCACCCTGTGCAAACCTTCACCCATTTCAATGTCCATTTCCACCTTGACCTTTATTTTCACAACCACAAGTTTTTGTCTTTAGTTTGGTTACTTACTCAACCTATCACCTTGTAACACATATACGAGAATTGAGGAATAAGCGTTGCTTCAATGCTAAAAGTCTTGTATTTTTTATTTTTTTTAAATTGAAAGATAAAAATATATACATACTATTCCTTGGGTTGGTCATCCAAAAAGGCCATTTGTATCACATAGAAAGAAATATAAAACTATGAATTAGGATGTTAATTATGTTTAGTGTAAGTAGTATGGTGAAGTTATTATATTAGTAAAATATATTACTTTTACAAATAATTTTTTATTTTTTTAAGCTTGGTTGGACTACATCTTCATCATGTCTAATTTATCACCCCAACTGGGGCAGGGAATTGAACGAGTGACTTCACATCACCCTAATCGGGGCAGGGAATTGAACGGTTGTCTTCACATCAAGGAGTGCCTTAACATAACACGCGATCACCGTCTATCCAATACCTCATGAACTACTTTTACAACTATTTATTAATATACAAATAATAAAATTTATAATAATTACAAATAAATAAATAAATAAAAATGAAAACTTTTAATTAAGTATTTAATATTTTTATCATTAAATTTAAATGGACCGTTTTCAATTTCATAAAAGGAAATTCTATAAGAAGATACTTATTTAAAATATAAGTAAATTTATGTTTTGATGTCAAAAGGAGGCCAAAAGTTGATGACAAAACATTCACAAAAAAATTTGAACAAATAATTACAAGTGTTTATTCAATAAAAAACAAGAGCCATATAATCAAAAAACGTGACATTGCCACCACGTGGCTGGTTTATCACCTTCCAACCATTAATAGATTTAAAATATGTTCAACTATTTTTATCTTTCGGTGGTAAGAAGCATATGGTTTTCTCAATATTGGTATTTGTGTTTAAGCTACAAATTTATCACAGTAATTAATTATGCCGATAGGCATTTTATTGTGGAGTTCTTGTTGGTGACACTGTTGAGATTCGTCGTTCTCAATAGGTGTCCAAATCTCAACAGTGCCTCTTCAACAGTTCCCCGTACCAACTAGTCGTACTCGCTTTCCGTCAAACTCATTTTTTGTATCAATCTCTTCGAGTTGTCTCGTTGTACTCGCTTTCCGTCAAACTCATTTTTTGTATCAATCTCTTCGAGTTGTCTCGTTGTACTCGCTTTTCGTCAAACTTAGTTTTTGAGTCAATCTCTTCTAGTTGTGCCGTCAAACTCAAATTTTGGCAGAGGGAATGGGAATGGAAGTGAAGAGCAATGTGAATGACAGTGAAGAGTAGGTCTTAATTTCAAATTTCCTTCCTCCTTCGTTCAGGCCTAGGACAGGGACAAGAGAGACCAGAGCAACAAAAATGACAGCATGCTCTCAAAAACCTTTCTAATGGAAATTTCAGGTAAATGGTCATGGAAACCCCTCATTGTGTCGAGGAGAGTACGAAAGATTATAATGGAGATTTCATGTGAATCGTCATGGAAACTCCTCAAGGAGAATTTGAAATAACACCCTTCCATTTGTGTCGCCAAACTCAGTTTTTGGCAGAGGGAATGGGAATGGCAGTTAAGAGAAGGTCCCAATTTCAAATTCCCTTCCTCCTCCATCCAAGCCTATGACAGGGACAAGAGAGACCACAACGGCAACCATGGAAGCCATGCTCTCAGAAGCCTTTCTAATGGCGATTTCAGGAAAATGTTCATGGAAACCCCTCGTTGTGTAGAGGAGAGTACAAAAGAATGTAATGGAAATTTTAGGCAAATGTTCATGGAAACCCCTCGAGAAGAATTTTAAAGAATGCCCTAGATGACTGTACTAAGCTCTTGCGAAGGAAAGGTGTACCAAGCTCCTGCGAAGGAAAGTCGATAAGATCAAAAGCCAGCTTATAAGCCCACATAGATGGGTTCTCTTCATGATGTTGCACCACCTGGACTGTTGATTTAAGGATAACTGATGCACATATGGGTTCTCTTCATGTTGTTGCACCACTTGGAATGTTGATTTAAGGATAGTTGATGTACATAGGATATCTATTGAGAACAACAAATATCTTGGAGGCGATGTTGAGATATATACACATATGGTGAAAGGTTTATATTATTCATTGCTGCACAAAGTCAGGAGTGAGATTCCAAAAAAAAAAGAACCAAAGAAAGTGTTGGCTGTGGAGCCTGATTATCTTGTTTATTTTGTATCACAGCGTTGGACCCTATACCTTAATGGGGCGGCAACGCTACCCGAAATTAAACACTGCCTGGGGGGTCAAGGGGGGGCAACTGTGACTTTATGGAGCCCCCCCCCCCTCCCTGGTGGGGGGTTTCAGGGGCAGCGCCCTCGAAGCTAAAAACAGATGTAAAATTGCCTTGTAAAAGTATAGTAATTTCTATTCAATCTGGGTCGTTCATTAGACGGATGATCTGATGGTAGAAGTTATGTTTAGTTTAGGGTTTTTTTCCCTAGAAGGCAACCCCTCACTTGTATGAGGGTATTGTACTACGGCTGTGTATTGTAGGTGTATTATCAATGCGAGAAACAGATAGGGAGACTATGAGAGAGAACAGAGGATATTACAGCGAATCTGTTGTAGGTTGTGTCTCTTCATTTTGCTGGATAATAGAAAGGAAGGACTGGCTGTTCGAGGTGGACGTAGCCCAAACTGGGTGAACAACGTATATCTGTGTCTCTCTGGTTTTATGTGTTTTTTGTGCTTGTGTTTTCTGCATATTTTATGTGTTGCATTTCTCTATTATATATATAATTTTCTAATAGAATGAAGATATTGCATATGGGAAGTCAAGAGTGTAGAAAGAAGACCAATCAGTATCATTTCACACTGCTAAAGCTAATTGAAGTAAAGTTGATTTCCAACCTCCATATGAATTTGCCTCAGTTGGGTTAGATAAATTTGTGCTTGAGCGTAGATGCATCGGTTGGCCTCCTCTGGAAGGGTTTTGAAGAAGAAAAGGAGGGAATAATCAAAATTCAAAGGCACAACACTTCAATCCTTTGTCGTTGAAGACAGAAATGATTATGAGAAACAAAAAAATGTTGGAGATGGGCATTCTAAGAGGAACCTGAGTAAATAAATGTTTCCACCTCCTCCTCCTCACAAACATCACACAAAATCAAAGGAGCATCAACAACAACTTTCTGTGAATGCCCATAAAGAGGGAAGATGACATAACTTTGCGTAATTGGAAAACGTTATCTTGCCCAGGAAGCTTCCTTCTATTGTTGAACTCTAGATGACCAACATATGTTAGTGACTCTTCGATACAGTTGGGCGACTCTTCCCATGCAGGATAAAAATAAAGAAAGATAACCATCTCTAATGGGATGAAAATTCTTCTGAAGAAATAACAACGGGGCATAATTGCACAATTATGGTTACTAGAGGTTCAAACATCAAAATCATTTATTTCTCCAAATCCCCAAAAAGTTTTGGACAATCATTCCAAGGTATTTGAGACTCCCAAATGCCTCCCACATATTCATGATCATGCTATTCATTTGATTCCAGGAAGTGTTCCTCCAAACATCAAGGCTTACAGATATCCATATGCCCAAAAGAGTGAAATTGAACGCATGGTTGCATAAATGCTAGAGGGAAATATAATTCAACCTCGTCAAAGTTATTTCTCTACTCCAATTGTATTGGTGCGCAAGAAGGATGGATTAGGCATATGTGTCTGGATTATAGGGAGATCAACAAGCTCACTATTAAAGATAAATTTCTCATTCCCGTCATTGATGAATTGTTAGATGAATTACATGGAGAAATTTACTTCACCAAGTTGGATCTTCGTTCAAGATATCATTCAATAAGAATGAAGACTGAAGACATTCTGAAAACAACATTAAGAAATCATGAGGATCATTATGAATTTTTGGTCATGCCATTTGGCCTTACTAATGCACCTTCCACATTTCAAGGTTTGATGAATTCCATTTTCAAACCCTTCCTTAGAAAATTTGTGTTAGTATTTTTTGATGATATACTAATCTACAACAAGACTTGGAAGTATTATGTTCAACATGTTGACAAGGTCCTCAGACTATTGGAGGAGAAACAATTATATGCAAAGACCTCCAAATGTTTCTTTGGAGTACATGAGGTGAAATATTTGGGCCATATTGTATCTCATGAGGGTTTTAAGGTATACCCTAACAAAATTAAAGCCATTAAGGAATGGAAAATCCCCAGAACCATAAAGCATCTTTGAGGATTTCTTGGGTTGATAGGGCATTATCACAAGTAAATAATTATGGGATAATAGCAACACATCTAACAACAATACTAAAGAAAGATGCATTTTCTTGGACTTAAGAAGCAACTAAGGAATTTGAACATATTAAAGCGATAATGTGCCAAGCACCAGTCTTAGCTAAGCCAAACTTCACAAAAACCTTTATTATGGAATGTGATGACTTAGGCAATGGATTCGGTGTTTTTTTATTGCAAAAAGGAACTGACCCGTTACTTTTGAAAGTCGTCCTTGATCAAAGGAAAACATTTACACAAACCTATTTACCAACCTAGATCCATCTTAACTCCAGATCTACAAAGCTCTAAGAGGGATCAAATCTCTTTGGTATGCGCAAAACTCTTTTTATAGTGAAAAGATATTTGATCCCTCTTGACGCTTGGTACATCCGTTGCTAAGGTGGATCTAGGAAATCTCTTTGATATGCAAAACTCTTTTTAGAGTGAAAATATATTTGATCCCTCTCGACGCTTGGTACGTCCGGAGCTAAAGTGGATATAGACTTGTTTAATTTCTCCTTTAAATAAGCTACATTCCACATAAATACCATGGGTCAATACCATGGGCCATGTTTAATTTTATTATTATTTTATTTTTATATTGCTATTTTTATTTTTCTTTTATTTTTACCAAGTTAAAATGTTATTTTTATTTAATTTAATTTAAATTTATTTTTATGTAATTTGACTTAGTCAAAATGCTAAACATTACATTACAACAATGCTACCATACTTGGATGGAGAGGGTCTGTGTTTTATGTTATTTCAGTTTTATGTAAGTCAAAATGTTTACCACATATTATAATATCTCTCTCATACTCTTTTTTTTATATTTAATTTAAAAAAATATTATAAATTAAATTAAAATAAAATATTTTGATATTGAAATGAGTTTTGACTTTTTGGGATGTGGTATTGACAATAAACCATGGTATTGTAACAAAGCCTATGTATAAATTAATAATATCCATGCACGATTATAAATCTTGTTATTGTAAGTATCAAATTTTTACACCACTACAACTACTGATACCTTTTTTCTCTTAGATTAAATTTAAAAAATGTTATAAAATTAAATTAAAATAGAATATTTTAAAAAATATTTACATACATTTTTTCTTACATTACCTCTAACTCCTACACATCTCCTCCACACTCGGCTGTAGAACCTCTCTCGGCCCAATGAGAAGGAAATGTTATCAATACTACATGCACTAAAGCAATGGTGACCTTACCTAATGAGAAGACACTTGTAGGTAAAAACATATAACGATAATCTTCAATTCTTTTTGGAACAAATATTATCTTCAAAAGAGCAGCAAAAATGTGATGCAGAAGCATTAGACTCGAAAATACTTTGTATTTATTAAAAATTAGGACTGTTTAAGTTTTTAAAAGAGCTAGATTTTTATAAATAATTTGAGTGGGTTTTATGTATTTTTAATTAAATATTGTAAATAATTCTCAAATATGAGAGAATTTGGTCAGTTGAGGATGTAAAGGGATGAGAGATTTTAATTTACAAATTAGTTTCATTATTTTTGGGTGAGAGAGGATCCTTAGGGATTCAAGAGTGATTTTAGGATTTGTTGAGATATTTAGGGGTTTGTTGAGTGATTAAAGGGATGAGAACCAAAATTGGTTCAATTAAAATTTGTATAAATTGATGTGAGCTCAAAGGCAAAAGGATGAGGAGGTGAGATTAGAGGGAGCAAAATAGAGAAAGAGGTTGTAAGTCTCTGGGCATTTGTAAGAGGGCTAAGGATTGAAAATCAGGCCAGGAAGGAAAAGTTTGTAAGTATTTTCATTATTAATATGATAAGTGTGTTTTAGAGCTATATTGGTTGATTTAGAAATTGGGTGTTTAAATTTCTGTAACTGGGGAATCGAATTGCCTAATACATCTGTTAGAAACATTTTAAGACCGAATTTATGGGTTAAAGAACTGTGTGAATAAGAACCAAAGATAATTTTGATTTCGTGGTGAACTGGCAGAACTCTGTTTCTGTTAGATTGAATTCGATTGGTTGTTGACCGCGTTATTAAGTTGAATGCAGATCTGGAAGTCGAATGATGGCAAATTGATGTGGAATGTGTTAACTATGTTAAAGGTTAACCAGCGTTTTAAATCTGGTTTGATAAGTTAAGTTCTGGCTTGAAATTGAATCATTGACACGTAGAACAGGGTAATCGTGCAGCGCTGGCTTGAATCGAAGATGTAGCTGGATGTGAAATCAAATGAGGCATTCGATTAAATAAGTTGAAAAACCTTAATGTGATAGCGCTATGTTTAAATCCATGAGGGAAGAACTGAAATTGATGTCAAATTGCGTTTATGGGAAGACGTGAGAGAAGGCGTAGGGCGTTGTTTTTAAACACTGTTTATTTTATTTGGAATTAAATTTAAACGATTTTAATTGTTGGGTTCCATATTCAAGTGAAGGAATCGATATGAACAGCGTGGCGAATTTGTGACAATGTGTTGGGCAGAGGCGATGTGGATGCGTTGAAGCAGTGAAATGGGTTGCTGAAGAATACGATGACAGCCATCGTTTCTTAAATGACGTTGGATCTGGAGTGAAGCAGAGCAAACTCTGCGCGGAGAGTCAAGGACGGATTTACAAACGCTGGAATGAACTGAATGCGTTGAGTTTAGAGGAAAATCGAGAACTGCGTTGAGTTTGGAGGACGTGCAGAGCAGAATTGGCATTGCATTTGATTCAAACATTTATTTGTGAAGAGATGAGTTATGAAAACTGAGTTTTAAGGCAAAGGCGCAGTCCAGAGATATTAGTAAAAGCGCATTTCCAGTGATCGATTGGATATATGGATTCACAAAGTGTTGAGGCAGAATGAGGCGTTCGTGGAGAGAATGTTGGATAGTTGATGCAGAGGAATTGCATTGCAAATACAATGGAAACCGCACAGTCATGTTGAGCGTTGGAAAGCGATGAAGAAGGTAAGTTAAAGCCTGGCCATATTGTTGTTATATGGGACTTTGAATTTTGGTTGAATATAAAATGGGAGTGCTGGCATATTCTTAAACAATCCCACTGGCATTAAACCAAACATTGTGGTGTATAAAATCGATATGTGTGGTTGAGCTTTAGAACATGGGCGCATTCTTTGGTTTTAAATTCCAGTATTAAAAGCATATGTGAATGTTGGTGGTTAAATGGAAATGATGAATGAGAGGAATTGGGTCCGATTTATGAGAGCATTTGAATGTTGATTGGATTGGAGGTTTGAAGGTTTGGTTGACCGAATATGAATGGAATTGCCATATGGTTTGAAAAGAGAGTGGGTATCATATTAACTTGAAGAGGAACTTTTACATAAATGAATGTTAGAGTATGATTTGGGTTCTAAATTCCATTAGAGGTGTGGGTTGAAAGGCATGGAAATTTGATTATTGAGTTTGTAGTTTTTGAACCATATATTTAAATGCTTCCGCGAATAATGGGGTGTGAATTTTCCAGACGTTGAAGTTTTTATTTGGGACAATGATTGTTAAGATGCATTCTTATATGCATAGAATGGGAAAGATTCTGGGTTTTGCAGGGTAGCCTGCATCATTTTGGTATCAGAGCTGGAATAGCTCTGTGTGAAGATTCAAATTTTTTTAATTGAGTTAATTGCATGTGATGAATGAATATCTGATTTTGAAGCTAATGAAGATTGCAGCACAGAGAAGATGCAGTGCAGTTGAAGAAGTGAAGCGAGATCAACAGGATCTTGAAAGGTGAGCTGACAGGTATTATTTATCTCTGGTTTAAAGGTTATGCTTGGATAATTTGATTTACAGGCATAGTGAAGAAATCTCAGCAGGAAGATGTAGATCACAGCTGGAGTGCAGTGATGAAAAAGTCTGACATGGATTCTAAGGGAGTGTGGCAAAACCTGGAGATTCAACAGAGGTTGAATGAAAAGGACAAGTGTGTTCTTGAAAGTTGCAGATGAGTGAAGCCTGAAGGAGCAGTGGAGAAATGCTCGAAAGGTTCCAGCAAAGGACCAGTGATTACCAAGAGACCAGATCCGGAGGAAAGGATTGGTGAGGTAAGTGGTAGCAGGAGAGTTTACTGTTGTAGAGGCTTGGTGCAACTCATGGGTGAGGAACTCATGGTGAAGAAGATGACTACTGAAAGCCATAAACGAGAGAGCATAGGTTCAGAAAGAGGCCACAGTAGAATGAGGGAGAAATATGCCAAGGCAAATGGCATATTGAAGCAGTAGACTGATGAAGAGTATGAGAAAGAGAAAGCTGAGATCGCGATTCATCTTCAGTTATTGATGGAGTTGTTACAGGAGAATATGAAAGGCCAGAGACATGGTTGGCTGATGAGGAAGAGAGTGAAGTGGCAAAGGCTACAGCAGAAAAGAGATCGACAGATAAACATGCAGTTAACAGAAGAGCTAAGAAAGCTCGAGCAGATGATGAGTATACAGTTGAGACATGAAGAACTCAGAGCAGCTGAGTTGAAAGTGAAGGTTTCCATTGATGAAATAGAAGATGAGATCATTGATGATTTCCTGAATTATTGGGCAGATCCAGATCAGCTGGGTAATGTAGAACCGTATATTTTTATAGCTGACAATTGTGATGTGATTACAGGTTTTACTGAAGAGGATGTGCAATCTTGTGAAGCTATCACAAGTATGGAAAAGTATCTTTCAGGAGATAAGTACTCGGGAGAAGAAAGCAGTGATGCGTTTGTACTTGAAGCTGTTACAGTACAAGGGGAAGTTCTTGTGAATGAGGAAGAGGATCAGCTTGAAGAGCTGGTATATGAACCAACAGTTGAGACTGTTGAACTTTGTAATTTTCAAACTGAAAGCTTGTGTGTGAATGCAGGGATGGTACATGATGATGATATGCTTCATCAATGCCACAGAGAAATTGCATTGTTGGAATATTTATTGGAACATTCAGAGTATGACAGTGATATTGCAGCGGAAGAAAGAGTTCAGTACAGTGAACAAGAGCAGAAAGACATCATGGAGACAAATGGTGTGAAGGAAGGACTGGTTGACAGTCTTGGGAATTCTACAGAGAATTCTTTGGGAAGAGAGAATCAGCATACTGATGTGCTGATTGAGATGGAAAATTAAGAACAGCATACTGAAGTGTTGGCAGAGGAAAGTAAGGCACTGAGGCCTTATGATTTTTGTTCTAACAAGTGTTTTGTGAATGCAGGTGTTATTGCAAGTGTTGAAGAACATTTGACTCAGTTGAGCAGTGAAATGAAGAAGAAAGACGAGAATTCTGTGGAAACATCTAATCCATGGGATGAGGACGTCATGTTACTGGAAATGATGCTGAGTGATCAAGATTCAGTGCAGGAGGAATCTCAATTTAATAATTGGGAATTGCAGATACAAGAGGATGAAGATAACGGAAAGGAGTACACAATGTACCAGTCCAGTAAGTCGCTCATAGGTGAAGTCAGAGAATAATTTTCCATTGTAGAAGACAAGAGGGCATGGATGATTGGGTGGCAGCAAGAAGTCAGCAAATGACAGTAAAAACTGAACGAGTAAGAACTAAGCAAGCCGTCTTAGCTCAGCAAGCAGCAAGAAATCAGCAGCCTGGAGATTTATTGGACCAAGAAATTGAATTAATCAGAAGAATCATGTTGAAAGTGTCTCAGAGGAAGACATCAGCAAGGAAGAGAAGCAGCAGCAGCAACAAAATGAAGACTGAGACAGACTGTGAAAGAACAGAGAGCAGAGCAAGACAACATAAGATATGGAGACCTGGAGAAAAGCAATATACGACAACAGAAATTGATGATGACTTGCAGAACAAAGTGTGGGATCCAGGCAGACAACAATTTAAAACGCATGATCAGGAGATCATGATCATTTTCAACCTTGGGAGTCTGATGCAGTAGCATTAGACTCGAAAATACTTTGTATTTATTAAAACTTAGGAGTGTTTAAGTTTTTAAAAGAGCTAGATTTTTATAAATAATTTGAGTGGGTTTTATGTATTTTTAATTAAATATTGTAAATAATTCTCAAATATGAGAGAATTTGGTCAGTTGAGGATGTAAAGGGATGAGAGATTTTAATTTAGAAATTAGTTTCATTAATTTTCGGTGAGAGAGGATCCTTAGGGATTCAAGAGTGATTTTAGGATTTGTTGAGATATTTAGGGGTTTGTTGAGTGATTAAAGGGATGAGAACCAAAATTGGTTCAATTAAAATTTGTATAAATTGATATGAGCTCAAAGGCAAAAGGATGAGGAGGTGAGATTAGAGGGAGCAAAATAGAAAAAGAGGTTGTAAGCCTCTGGGCATTTGTAAGAGGGCCAAGGATTGAAAATCAGGCCAGGAAGGAAAAGTTTGTAAGTATTTTCATTATTAATATGATAAGTGTGTTTTAGAGCTATATTGGTTGATTTAGAAATTGGGTGTTTAAATTTCTGTAACTGGGGAATCGAATTGCCTAATACATCTGTTAGAAACATTTTAAGACCGAATTTATGGGTTAAAGAACTGTGTGAAGAAGAACCAAAGATAATTTTGATTTCGTGGTGAACTGGCAGAACTTTGTTTCTGTTAGATTGAATTCGATTGGTTGTTCACCGCGTTATTAAGTTGAATGCAAATCTGGAAGTCGAATGATGGAAAATTGATGTGGAATGTGTTAACTATGTTAAAGGTTAACCAGCGTTTTAAATCTGGTTTCATAAGTTAAGTTCTGGCTTGAAATTGAATCATTGACACGTAGAACAAGGTAATGGTGCAGCACTGGCTTGAATCGAAGATGTAGCTGGATGTGAAATCGAATGAGGCATTCGATTAAATAAGTTGACAAACCGTAATGTGATAGCACTATGTTTAAATCCATGAGGGAAGAACTGAAATTGATGTCAAATTATGTTTATGGGAAGACGTGAGAGAAGGCGTAGGGCGTTGTTTTTAAACACTGTTTATTTTATTTGGAATTCAATTAAAACCTTTTTAATTGTTGGTTCCAGATTCAAGTGAAGGAATCGATATGAACAGCATGGCGAATTTGTGACAGTGTGTTGTGCAGAGGCAATGTGGATGCGTTGAAGTAGTGAAATGGGTTGCTGAAGAATACGATGACAGCCATCGTTTCTTAAATGACATTGGATCTGGAGTGAAGCAGAGCAAACTCTGCGCGGAGAGTCAAGGACGGATTTACAAACGCTGGAATGAACTGAATGCGTTGAGCTTAGAGGACAATCGAGCACTGCATTGAGTTTGGAGGACGTGCAGAGCAGAATTGGCATTGAATTTGATTCAAACATTTATTTTTGAAGAGCTGAGTTATGAAAACTGCGTTTTAAGGCAAAGGCGCAGTCCACAGATGTTAGTAAAAGCGCATTGCTAGTGATCGATTGGATATATGGATTCACAAAGTGTTGAGGCAGAATGAGGCGTTCGTGGAGAGAATGTTGGATAGTTGATGCAGAGGAATTGCATTGCAAATACAATGGAAACCGCACAGTCATGTTGAGCGTTGGAAAGCGATGAAGAAGGTAAGTTAAAGCCTGGCCATATTGTTGTTATATGGGACTTTGAATTTTGGTTGAATATAAAATGGGAGTGCTAGCATTTTCTTAAACAATCCCACTGGTATTAAACCAAACATTGTGGTGTATAAAATCGATATGTGTTGTTGAGCTTTAGAACATGGGCGCATTCTTTGGTTTTAAATTCCAGTATTAAAAGCATATGTGAATGTTGGTGGTTAAATGGAAATGATGAATGAGAGGAATTGGGTCTGATTTATGAGAGCATTTGAATGTTGATTGGATTGGAAGTTTTAAAGGGCGCATGTACAATTCAAGGTTTGGTTGACCGAATATGAATGGAATTGCCATATGGTTTGAAAAGAGAGTGGGTATCATATTAACTTGAAGAGGAACTTTTACATAAATGAATGTTAGAGTATGATTTGGGTTCTAAATACCATTTGAGGTGTGGGTTGAAAGGCATGGAAATTTGATTATTGGGTTTGTAGTTTTTGAACCATATATTTAAATGCTTCCGCGAATAATGGGGTGTGAATTTGCCAGACGTTGAAGTTTTTATTTGGGACAATGATTGTTAAGATGCATTCTTATATGCATAGAATGGGAAAGATTATGGGTTTTCCAGGGTAGCCTGCATCAAAATGGGTCACAAAGATGTCGCGTCATGACTTTGAAATCATCTACAAAAAAGGGAAGCAAAATGTTGTTGCAGATGCAGTCTCAAGAAAGGATGAGGATGTAGAAGCTTTGCTTTGTGCCATTTCTATTATCCAACCTGATTGGATAACCGAAGCAAGGGAGGAATGGAAAAATGACGAAGAGGTGTGGGTACTCATTCAAAATTTGCAACAAGATCCTGGTACATCTAATACATTTAGCTCGAAAAATTATTCATTATGGTACAAGGAACATTTATATGTTTGTAAGAATTCCCAACTCAAACAAAAGATTATTTTGGAATTCACACCTCCCTTAGGATAGCACTCAAGTTTTTTAAAAACTTATCATAAGGTCAAAAAGGATTTTTTTTAGGATGGCCATAAATTTGATATTCAGAAGTTTATAGAAAAATGTTTGGTTTGCCAACAAAATAAAGTTGAGACAATTAAGGCATGTATTGCAATGATGTGTAAATGTTGTTGTTGTAATTGGGTCCAATCTGAAACATTATGAAATGTGGCCCTAGTGAGTTTGTGGAGGTCGGGGCCTCGGGAAAGTGGTGGCTTTCAAAGATAGTTGTGGTAGCTCTGTGCTGGTAGTGGCCAACAAACATTTGATAGGGAGTTGGGGCTTCCTAACTGGTGGTGGCCAACAAACTGTAGTAGAGGTTGTGGCTTCTAGCTCGTAGTGGCTAGCTAAACAATGTAAAATAAAATTATTTAAAGATCTAATAGAAGAAGAGAAACAAAGCAGTAACAACAAGGTGGTTTTGTCCCTTTAGGCTTTCCACGAGAAATATGTTGTCTCTGATTGTGCATTGATTGTTTTATGTGTCATGGCTCTTATATGTTGATTCTTGATGAAATTGCATCTTCATATTTATTGCTTATATGTTGATTAATATATTGGCTAAAAGTTTTTAAAAGTTGCATATTTGCTACCACTATGATTAAGCCCCCCAACCCCCTCTCAGTAGTGATCTTGTTTCGAACAGATAAAAGATTAATTATCTGTGTAATATGTTAATCCAAATGCACTCATCACTTAAATAAAATGCTTCTTTTTTTTCTAATAATTTGGCATGCATACTAATAACAATGTAAAATCATAAGAGTGGATTTTAAATCATTGTATTATTTCTAGATATTTTTATTAAACTATTTCAAATATATATTTTTTGGCTTTTTTTTATGATAAAACTTAATATGTGGATTAAAGTCACACCAATATAAATCTATTTTAAATTTAGATTTATCAAAAGCAAAAAGGAATCAAATTTCCTAAAAGGCAAATCCCTTAAGCGTACAAAACTAGAAATCAAAGCAATTTGTAAACTCTCCAACCTTAAATAGAGATCCAACTTAAAATGAATCTATACTAATTAGAAAAAAAAAATCAAAATAATATTAAAATTAAATTAAACACCCTTGGAAAAAAAACTTTGTTTTAACATATTTCACCTTCAAATTAATATTCTATTATTATACTCCTATATAATATATTGGTGAAAAGTTTTTAAAAGTTGTATATTTGCTACCACTATCCCCTTTGTTTTATGTGCGGGATCATAGCTCTTATGTGTTGATTATTGATGAAATTTTGTGTTCAGATTTACTACTTATATGTTGAGCTACCACTATCCCCTCCCCCGTTATTGATAGTTTAATATATTGGTGAAAAGGCTGTAGTCTCAACAACCGGCAGAATAACCCAGAAATTCCAGCAAAGATTTTTCAAACTTTGCGTTACATTAGTTAAACTTTACTATTTTGGGTGCCCTAAGGGTTTTTGATGGTGTTGAATCCATTTCCACCATCAAAAATACAATTCAAACACTCCAACTACCTAATTTTTTGAATTTTTTTTTACCTGATTCTAGCTCGTTCGAGCTATTTGCTGCCTCTGTAGACAACTCCTGTGAAAAGTTTTTAAAAGTTATATTTTCTACCACAATCCCCTCTCCCTAGTACAAAACTAGAAACCAAAAAACTTTATAAACTCTTCAATCTTTTATCCAGATCCAAAAGTAAAATGAATCTATACTTAAAAAAAAAAAAATGAAAATAATATTATAACTAAATTAAATACCCTTACCTAATTAAATTTTCAAAAAAACAACCCAAAAACACTCTTCAAATTAATATTCTATTATTATAACACATCTATTTAAAAAAAACTCACTGTAATAATAAATAATTGTAAATACTTTAATATTCAAAATAATATATATCATAAAACAAATCGCATTACAATTATGGATAATTGTGAAAAAAATTATGCTCAAATATAAAATAAGTTCATACTGAAAACTTTCATGCGTACATTTAAATACATTAGGCAGAGAACCAAACCTTTTGTTGTTATCATTTTGCAGTCAGATTTCAAAATTTTCAAATTCCACTCTACCAAAATTACACGATTCTAACCCTTTGAAGTATAATCATTTAGAAGTTTTTGAGATATCCAAATCAACTTGACCAATCCATTGAAAACAGAACATTATCAATCAAATTAGAAACACTCTTATCTGCTGCCAAATTCCTACAGCATTCTCAGTATCTATGTCAGATGGAGAATCTCCAACCATATATTAAATGCATGTATTTCTGAAAATGGATGCCGGTCACCAGACCAATCCTCTTACCAGTTCTCCATTGTAACCCTAACAATATTGTTTTGTTCCGTTCTTTATAGCATTATTATAAAAATATCCTCCTACCAGGGCCTTGATGCGCACGGCTGAACAACATACTGTATATTAAAGAAAGATACTGCAAGTTTTTCAAATAACGAGAAAATAAATTTATTATATCAGCTTCAACATGTGAAAGCTCAATTCAAGAGCAATTCAAGAGAAAAAGACTGAGAATAAGAGTCCATTTAGGAGTCTTACCGAAAATGCAAAAATTGTGATGCAAACAGACCAGAAAAAGAAACGAAAATGCAAAAATTGTGATGCAGACTGACCAGAATGCGATTCCCCAGATGCCAGTTATAATAAAACCCTAGACCTATTTAAAAGAAATCCTCAAAAGAGGACTGGACTCTAAGCGCTGGTGAATTTTGTAACAGCCTTAGTACCCTCAGACACGGCGTGCTTGGCCAGCTCCCCAGGAATAACGAGTTTTACGGCTGTCTGGATCTCCCGGGAAGTAATAGTTGGCTTCTTGCTGTAGCGAGCGAGTTTCGAAGCCTCGCTCGCCAATTTCTCAAATAAATCATTGATAAAACTGTTCATTATTCCCATGGCATTGCTGGAAATACCCATTTCCGGATGGACTTGCTTCAGAACCTTGAAAAGATAGATCTTGTACGTCTCCACACTTTTCTTATGTTTCTTGCTCTTTTTGTCTCCTTCCTTTTGTAGCTTATTTTCAGACTTCGAAGGCTTCTTGTCTGTTGAAGGGGATTTTTCCGCCATGGGTTTTTTCCCAGCCACGGGCCTTTTCTCTGCCTTCGGCGGAGCCATTGATGCCACTATCGTGACTCGAACCTGAGACCACAGACAAGACAAAGGAAACACGATCTATGCAAAATGTAAGAGTGATGCCGTTTCATTATATAGGGAGTGGAGGGTCTTTTCTATTGGCTGATCTCTGGCGCCATGGATTGCTGACGTAGGCCAGATTTATTTTAACGGTCTATTCAAATTTTGTCTACTAATTATTTGGCGACCAACTTATTTCTATTTTAATTTTTAATTTTTATCTAATAAGGAAGATCCGGGGATCGATGTTTTTTCATTTCTAAAACAGATTTGCATTTTAAGAAATTTGAATAAAATGAATCTAAATTTATTTAATTATTAATTATAATTATAACTATTATATTAATTTTATGTTATTTATTTTTATTTTTTATTTCATTAATTTAATTAACTTAAAATATTTAATTATTAATTATTAATTTTATTTGATTTTGATTTTGATTAAAACTAAGTACATCTTTTCAAGAATTATGAGTGAATATATATATATATATATATATATATATATATTTCAAAAATTTGTGTAATAAATTATAAATAAATATTTTAAATATGAAGTCCGTGGTTGATTTTAAATAGTTAAAGACTATTTTTTATTTTCTTTCCAAATTTTGAAAAGTTTAGTGATCAATTAACGATGATTTATTTATTTATTTTTTAACATCATCATTACCAAGAGCATCTCTCGATATAATAAATTCCTTAAAACTAATCCACACCTCTTTCAATGGTTCAAAGTCAATTTAAAAGTAATCTTCACCTCTTGTCAAGGGTTCAGTATAATAAATTCCTTAAAACTAATCCAAATCCACACCTCTTTCAAGGGTTCAAAGTCAATTTAAAGGTAATCTACACCTCTTGTCAACTGTTCACAGGGTTTATATATATATATATGTATATATTTTTTGAATATGAAATCAAATGTTAATGGTTAATTTTAACGGGTCTTACTGGAATAGTTAATCACTGTTTTTATTTATTTTTCAAAATGGTTTTTTATATTAAGTTTTGTGATAAGTTTTAAATAAATATTTTGAATATAAAGTCAAATGTTAATAATTAGTTTTAAAGAGTTTTGCCATGTATTTTTATTTTTGTTTAAATTTTGGAGAATTTTATTTGAAATTATAAATAATTATTTTAATATAATATTAACTTTTGTTAATTAATATTAATTTTAAGATGGTTAAACTTTAAAAATTCATAATAGTTGAGAGAACTAAAATTAAACTTAACGACCTTAAAGGTAACTTACTCTCTTTTATATATATTGGAAGTTAAGTATCCTATATTTTTTGTGATGAATTCTTGAGGGTTAATCCACACTTCTTTCAAGAGTTCATGATGGGTTTTAAAGGGTGTTTTTGGAATATGTTAAAATTTTTATTTTTATTTCTTTTTTAGAGTTTTGTTATAAGTTATTAATTGATAGACGAATTTAATTTTATCTTAAGGTGTTTATTTTCCAATAGCCTTTCCAAAACTTGAATATTTATTTTTATCTTGAAGTGTTTATTTTGGAATAGGGTTTCTGAAATTTTCATTTAATTAAGTTTGTGTCAATAGTTGTGTCTAGTTTGTAACATATTTTCAAAATTTTAATTTAATTATTAATAATTAATATGTGGATAGTAAGGATTTAACCTTGAGAGAATATTCTAGAAGATTCATAGTAGTATTCACATACCAAATGTTGAGAGTGAACATTAATTATGGTTTTTTTGGGCATGTAGGATTGGTAAGCCGTGGTATTGTAGCAATGTCTATTTACAAGTTAAGAACTCCATGATGAAGTGAGGATGAATCTCCATAGTTAAAAATCTTATTACATGTTCTTTTAAATCTACATATGATTAACTCACATATTTTATAATTAACAATAATAATAATTTAAAATAAAGTTATAATTTAGTTATTTTACATGTTTTTTTCAATTAGGAAATTTGAGATGTATAATGAGGTAAGTGTTTTGGTATCTATAGGTGTTTACTAGTGATCTAAATTATATGCTTGTGTTAGTTATAGATCATTATTAGGTGGATTGTAGGATTTAACCTCCATATAATATTCTAGAATATTCATAATAGTAGTCACTGATCAAAAGTTGAGATTTATTTCAAAAATAGTTATACCCTTTCTTCCCTTTTAACTAAATTGATTAATTAAAAAAAAAATCATTTGAACATGTGCCATATGAACATGAATTATGATTTTTTGGGCATGTGGTATTAGTAACATGGTATTGGCCCATGGTATTGTAACAAAGCTTGTTTACATGTCTAGAATCTTCATGCAAAAGAAGGGGTGAATCTCAATGGTATAATTTTGTTATTTTTTTTAAATGTATATATTTTTAGCTCATATATTAATTATTTAATAGTAATAATAATTTGAGCCTAAAGGTTAGCTAAATTGGTCAAGTCGCCATAGTTAAAAGCAACTTTCCTATTAAGAGGTCATGGGTTCAATTCTCTTGATATGCTCAGGGTTAGGCTTTGTGGTTGAACCAACATTCGGGTAGATCTATGTAGTACAAATATTATGTGTATTTGGATGTATTAAGTTCTAATTTAGTTAATGACCTCACTTAATCTCTTATCACTCTCATGAATTTGAAATTGACTTCCTTCGCAAGGAAAATACTTCATAAAAGAGCATAGGATACTTCATAAAAGAGCATTTATGAGCATAGGATTCTGCTTTGTGATCATAGACAATCCACCGTGCACCTACCACCCATGCGTCTTTAAGGAGCGATAATATTTTTTCATGGAAGTTCTTTAAATCCATTCAAATTTTCCACTTTATATGGTTACTCATTTTGTAATAATGATCCTAGAATTAATGTGTTCTAATAAAATTTTAGTGAGCTTAGCCACCATAACATTTGACCTATCAAATTCTTGATTAAACATACTATTGTTGCAAGCCAACCATTACTTCCAATGAAAATATTTTGGCAGAGAAATCCACAACCTTTTTAGGATGTTTTTGTTTTTGAACGTTAAGCCCCATATAAGTCTCATATTAACCCTATTATGTAGAAATTTGCTGAATAATGAAGATTTATCCACTGAGATTATCCTGATCATACACTAATTCGAATTCATGTATAACACATAACCTCTTCTACAATCAATCATCAATATGAGGAAATAGAAACATTCGCATGCGCACATAAACAATAATCAAACACACATCTGACACAGTATGTAATGGGGAAAGCTTATAGCTAAAAACCCCCAGCTATTTTTTATATTATAATAGAAGAGAACATGTAACAATCTCAGTACAATACTCCTCACAAGTACTCAGTACTGTCTCCAAAAGTTACACACAAACTAGCTCAATTTTGAACAAGTCACAGGTTCAAAACTCATCCACTAATTGCCTGCCTCTATTGCGCAATCCAAGTTGTTCTAATGAGAGATCCAAGTTCGAATCTCCTTGACTCCAACTGCGCAATCATCATTGGCAATCTCCTCTAGTGCTTGTGCAAATCTCATGCACAACTCATATCGCAACTAATAGCAAACTCACCCTTTCATCTACCTCTTCCACTGGTCTTCACTGAACTGTCCATGCACTGTAGTGAACTCATGTGTTCTTGAGTTGAATAATGAGTTAATAATTAGTGAATTAAATAATATTTAATTCACTCCACTCATCACTAGTGTATTAGCTAGTTAAACTAAACACAACTAGTTCAACTAAGTTAAACCGAACACAACTCCACCAACTGTCTCATCAACTCCACCAAACTCCGCCACTTGAGTTCTAACTGAAGTCAACCATGCATGAGCTCACCAAACCCCTAGGAATAGCGTAATTCCTTCTGTCGGGTGCATGGGCCACATCCGTAGCTCCAACTGAAGTGCTGCAAGAGGATAAACTGAAGTTTATAGTCCAAATATTATTAAGGGCTAATAATATTTGACTGACCTATTTTTAGACAGGCAGTCTAAAAATAGACTTCGACCTGTATGTCTAAAAATAGAGGTCCATCTATTTTTACCAACTCAACCAATCATCCAAGAATAGCATACTGCAACTCCTAGACCATGCTCCATATGTCTAAAAATAGACTTTGTGCCAAAAATAGCCTGCGGGCCCACTTAGTGAAGGCGACTTCATTTCACTAAGCTCCATCATCTTGTTGCATTTTAAACACTCCCTCTCAACAAGATATGAATTATCTGCAACCCCCTATCCTGCCTCTGTGGAACTCGAATTTTCTCCTGGTGAGCGCCTTCGTCAAGATATCAGCATCCTGATCCTCCGTGGGAATGTATGAAAGTAACATGATTCTCCGCTGCACACAATCTCTGATATGATGGTACCTGATGTCGATGTGTTTGGATCTATCATGAAATACTGGATTAGTCGAGA
Organism: Pinus albicaulis; assembly: GCA_034641835.2. NCBI lineage: Eukaryota > Viridiplantae > Streptophyta > Pinopsida > Pinales > Pinaceae > Pinus > Pinus albicaulis. The sequence continues at coordinate 39,340 of JAXQQM020060073.1, forward strand.
TTTTAATGCAACTCTGGTTATCACAATAAATCACAGTAGGCTCCAAGTGTGACCCGAACAATCCGACGAGGATCTTCCTCATCCAAATAGCCTCGCATGCGGCCAAGCTTGCTGCCATGTACTCGGCCTCTGCTGAACTGAGTGCCACGGATCTCTGCTTCTGTTATTACCCGAGAAACGGTATCGACCCGATGCGAAGACTCCTCGGATGTACTCTTTCGTCGCAGTTGGGCTCACTGCGATACGCATCACGAGCCGGAAAGCCGCTCCATCCTCCTGTCTGTACCACAGACCATATCTCGATGTGCCACTAAGATAACGCAATACATGCTTGCCTGCCTTCCAGAAGAGCTTGGTAGGCTTAACCATAGCTTGCGAAAGCTGGTTAACAGCATAGCATATATCGGGTTGAGTATTGACCAGATACATAAGCGACCCCACCAACTGTCAATAGACAGTGGCATCCACTACCTCTGCTGAAGTAGCATCCTCCTTCCTCCAACCACCAGGAAGAGGAGTATCAACAGGCTTGCAGCCATGCATGCCGAACCTCTCCAGTATCTCCCGGGCATACTTGCCCTGAGAAACAAACAGTCCACCACTGCGCTGCCAAATCTCCAATCCCAGGAAATAATGAAGGAGGCCCAAGTACTTCATCTCGAACTCTCTAGCAAGGTCCTCCTTGCATGAAAGTATCAACAGCTCATAACCCGTCAAAATCAAATCATCTACATACAGTACAATGATCAGGAACTTCCCCTCCACCAAAATCTGGTACAGGTTAGGATCCGCCTCACTCTTGGAGAATCCAAGTTCGGTGAAATAACTGTCTATCCGTGTGTACCAAGCACGAGGTGCTTGCTTCAGCCCGTACATTGCTCTCTTGAGTCGACACACATGCGACTCACTGCTGAAGATATCGAAACCTTTAGGCTGCTCTATGTACACCTCCTCCTCAATGACTCCGTTGAGGAACACAGTCTTCACATCCATCTGATGGATGTGCCATCCCATCTGCGCTGAGAGAGCTGGGATCGTCCGTATGGAAGAGTACCTTGCGACAGGTGCAAAATTCTCCTCATAATCGATCCCCTCGATCTGTGAGAAGCCACGGGCAACAAATCTTGCCTTGTACTTCTCCACACTCCCGTCAGCCGCCTGCTTCACTTTGTAGATCCATCGCAAACCCACCACTGATTTCCCCTCCGGTCGCGAGACAATCTCCCATGCACTGTTTCTGACAATCGAATCATACTCTTCCACCATGGCATCTACCCATGCGGGATCCTCCACAGCTTCCTCGAAAGAGGATGGCTCTGTCACGACACATTTGCTCATAAGAGCCATGTATCCAGTGTACCGGTCCGGTGACTGTCTCTGTCTGCGCTGTGCTGTAGGTGGTCCTACAACCTTCTCTGCATCTCGAGCCAGTCGCTCAGCTTCTGTAGTGCGCTTGCGCCCTCTGATGGTTGGCGCTGCATGAGTGGTCTCTTCCACCTCATGAACTTCCTCTTGTGGCTGATCCACATCCAGAAGCTCCTCCTTAGGAACTAATAGCTCCTCATCTGCATGCAAGTGTGGCTCCCTCTCAAGCGAACACTGCATGGCTTTCTCCTCCTGAAATTTGATATCTCGTCGCACAACAGTCTTGCGACTATCTGGAAAATACACACGATAGTTGTGGGGCGTATCAGTGTACCCCACAAATATCCCAACCTCTGCGGTCGGATCCAGCTTCTTTCTGGCGTCCTTCGTCACATGCATGTAGACAGGTGAGCCAAAAATCCTCAAATGAGAAATGTCAGGCCTCTTGCCAGAAAACGCCTCCTCCGGTGTACTCATGCCCAAGTATCTTGTGAGGACAGCAGTTACGCTTTTATACAACTGCGGTATTGCATGCCTCGGCCTAGAGTGAAGGGGTAGGCCTTTGATCATGCAACATCGCCGTGCGACACCCACGATAGTTACATTCTTCCATGGTATTGATTCTCTTTGTGGCTTATGAGGTGCGTGAGCTCTCTCGAATCCTTAACGGCTGAAGTCCTTGAATTCAGCAGAGATGAATTCACCACCATTGTCGCTCCTAAGAGCCTTCACATGCTTCCCCGATTCCTTCTCAACCAGCGCCTTGAATTCACATAACTTTGAAAATGTCTCACTCTTCTTCTGCATGAAGAAGATCCAGCACTTCCGAGAGAATTCATCAAAAAAGATCACATAGTACTTGTGCTTTGCTGTCGAAGCTACTAAGAAAGGACCACACACGTCTGTGTGAACTCTCTCAAGGATCGTCGTGGCGCGACTATCCTTCTCGTGAAAGGTGGCTTTCACATACTTTCCCAAGGTACACCCCTTGCACTGATCTGACTGCGTAAGAGTGCCCTTAGGAAGCCTAGTAGAAATCTGCTGCAGGATCTTCAAAGCTCCATGGTGAAGGTGGCCCAGTAGAAATCTGCTGAAGGATCTTCAAAGCTCCAACTTATTTCTATTTTAATTTTTATCTAATAAGGAAGAGGTGATCGATGTTTTTTCATTTCTAAAACAGATTTGCATTTTAAGAAATTTGAATAAAATGAATCTAAATTTATTTAATTATTAATTATAATTATAACTATTAATTTTATTTTATGTTATTTATTTTTATTTTTGATTTCATTAATTTAATTAACTTAAAATATTTAATTATAATTAGTAATTATTAATTTTATTTGATTTTGATTTTGATTAAAACTAATTACATCTTTTCAAGAGTTATGAGTGAATATATATATATATATATATATAGATATATATTTCAAAAAATTGTGTAATAAATTATAAATAAATATTTTAAATATGAAGTCGGTGGTTGATTTTAAATAGTTAAAGACTATTTTTTATTTTCTTTCAGAATTTTTAAAAGTTTAGTGATCAATTAACGATGATTTATTTATTTATTTATTAACATCATCATTACCAAGAGCATCTCTCGATATAATAAATTCCTTAAAACTAATCCACACCTCTTTCAACGGTTCAAAGTCAATTTAAAAGTAATCTTCACCTCTTGTCAAGGGTTCAGTATAATAAATTCCTTAAAACTAATCCAAATCCACACCTCTTTCCAGGGTTCAAAGTCAATTTAAAGGTAATCTACACCTCTTGTCAAGGGTTCACACGTTTTATATATATATATATATATATTTTGAATATGAAATCAAATGTTAATGGTTAATTTTAACGGGTCTTACTGGAATAGTTAATGACTGTTTTTATTTATTTTTCAAAATGGTTTTTTTATTTTAAGTTTTGTGATTAGTTTTAAATAAATATTTTGAATATAAAGTCAAATGTTAATAATCATTTTTAAAGAGTTTTACGATGTATTTTTTTTTTGTTTAAATTTTGGAGAATTTTATTTGAAATTATAAATAAGTATTTTAATATAATATTAACTTTTGTTAATTAATATTAATTTTAAAATGGTTAAACTTTAAAAATTCATAATAGTTGAGAGAACTAAAATTAAACTTAACGACCTTAAAGGTAACTTACTCATTCTTGGGGGTTAATCCACACTTCTTTCAAGAGTTCATGATGGGTTTTAAAGGGTTTTTTTGGAATATGTTAAATATATATATATATATATATATATATATTTTAAATAGAGTTTTGTTTTAAGTTATTAATTGATAGACGAATTTAATTTTATCTTAAGGTGTTTATTTTCCAATAGCGTTTCCAAAACTTGAATATTTATTTTTATTTTGAAGTGTTTATTTTGGAATAGGGTTTCTGAAATTTTTATTTAATTAAGTTTGTGTCAATAGTTGTGTCTAGTTTGTAACATATTTTCAAAATTTTAATTTAATTATTAATAATTAATATGTGGATAGTAAGGATTTAACCTCGAGAGAATATTCTAGAAGATTCATAGTAGTATTCACATACCAAATGTTGAGAGTGAACATTAATTATGGTTTTTTTGGGCAATATATAGGATTGTTGCTTGGTATTGTAATATCTACTAAGATTAAACTCATAAATGAAGGAAGTAAGGATGAATCTCCATAGTTAAAAATCTTATTACATGTTCTTTTAAATCTACATATGATTAACTCATATATTTTATAATTAACAATAATAATAATTTAAAATAAATTTATAATTTAGTTATTTTACATGTTTTTTTCAATTAGGAAATTTGAGATGTATAATGAGGTAAGTGTTTTGGTATCTATAGGTGTTTACTAGTGATCTAAATTATATGCTTGTGTTATTTATCGATCATTATTAGGTGGATTGCAGGATTTAACCTCCATATAATATTCTAGAATATTCATAATAGTAGTCACTGATCAAAAGTTGAGATTTATTTCAAAAATAGTTATACCCTTTCTTCCCTTTTAACTAAATTGATTAATTTAAAAAAAAACTCATTTGAACATGTGCCATATGAACATGAATTATGATTTTTTGGGCATGTGGTATTAGTAACATGGTATTGGCCCATGGTATTGTAACGAAGCTTGTTTACTTGTCTAGAATCTTCATGCTAAAGAAGGGGTGAATCTCAATGGTAGAATTTTGTTATTTTTTTTAAATGTATATATTTTTAGCTCATATATTAATTATTTAATAGTAATAATAATTTGAGCCTAAAGGTTAGCTAAATTGGTCAAGTCGCCATAGTTAAAAGCAACTTTCCTATTGAGAGGTCATGGGTTCAATTCTCTTGATATGCTCCGGGTTAGGCTTTGTGGTTGAACCAACATTCGGGTAGATCTATGTAGTACAAATATTATGTGTATTTGGATGTATAAAGTTCTAATTTAGTTAATGACCTCACTTAATCTCTTATCACTCTCATGAATTTGAAATTGACTTCCTTCGCAAGGAAAATACTTCATAAAAGAGCATAGGATACTTCATAAAATAGGATAGGATTCTGCTTGGTACTTCATAAAAGAGCATAGGATACTTCATAAAAGAGCATAGGATTCTGCTTGGTGGTTTCTGGCTTGTCATAGACCCCAAACATAGGTTATTCATATGCTTTATGTCTTGTCATAGACCCCAAGCATAGGTTATTCATATCCTTCCTTTGTGATCATAGACAATCCACGCACCTACCACCCATGCGTCCCCTTTAAAGGCACGATAAAAAATAAGGAGCGATAATATTTTTTCATGGAAGTTCTTTAAATCCATTAAAATTTTCCACTTTATATGGTTACTCATTTTGTAATAATGATCCTAGAATTAATGTGTTCTAATAAAATTTTAGTGAGCTTAGCCACCATAACATTTGACCTATCAAATTCTTGATTAAACATACTATTGTTGCAAGCCAACCATTACTTCCAATGAAAATATTTTGGCAGAGAAATCCACAACCTTTTTAGGATGTTTTTTTTTTTGAACGTTAAGCCCCATATAAGACTCATATTAACCCTATTACCCCTTATTAATCCTTAGATACTGAGTGATTACATTTCTATTTTTACGTTGTTATGTAGGTTAGAACCCTTCGTGGTCCCATTTTATTACAAATGTGCCCCTTGTATTACACACACACACACACTAAAGAGAACTAGTCTTAGAATCATTAAATATTATCGTATATATTTTATTTGTTGTAAAATGAAGCTTCCCCTCGAATAGGACTATAATTATTTGTTTCTTATCATTTTTAAGGCATAAGAACCATAATATTTGGTATCAGAATTAATGATCCT
>JAXQQM020071175.1:0-83617 GCA_034641835.2 Pinus albicaulis
TTTTTTTTCCAAAACATCTGCATCCTGAAGTCGAATGACTAGAATTTGTTCCTATATCGGTCGCCCCACAATCTATTATAGCCATTGAGTCTCCCATATCACGCAGTCAACCTCCTAAAATATACTTTTGCCCTGATGGTGAAATCCTTCCAGCTAGTTTAATTTCGATTAAATGCATACCACAAGATGAGACACCTTTAACTCCAACTCATTTTGGGGCGGAGCTTTTCCTGTACGATTATTTTCCTCAATCACATGCTTCTACTTTTGTTGATCCTATGTCTATTAGAGTTCCCATAGATCCAATATGGTATACATTTTCTCAAAGAACATGCCTAAGCCAACATCCTTGGCTGGAAGATATGTTCCAAATGCGACAGCACCTGCTCTCGCTACCCCGTCGATGTTCACGAATTCACCAGAGTCACATTTATATGGTGGCACTTCTGTCCCACCTGGTTACCAATATTTATCTGGAACCTTCTCCGATGCATCCTCAAACCCATGGATTTCACCAATGTCATTGTCTAGTATTTTAACTGGTAAATCTATAGTGAGTACTGAACGAATTGATCCTTTATATCCATCACCAATGCAATATCAAGCTGGTCCATCTAGGAATATCCCATCCAGTACAATTTCAACTGTACTCCCTGCATTTTGAGAACAATATTTTCCATATTATTATACTCCTCATGTTGGGGGGAAACTTATGGTCACCCACTTTGATATTACTCTATCGTTATTTGGTCATCCTAATGTCGGAATGAATGTTTGTCAATGGCAGCCCACTCCACCCATCCAACCACAAACAGTTGTACACTCGTATCAACTAGTTCAACCTGTTGCACCCATATCAACTCCACTTGTTAATACATATTTACCCTTGTTACAGACTCAAACTGTTGTACCTAAACCATCTCAGGCATGCCCTTGAGCTCAACACCCTCAAGTATTTGGTCATAAGACTCCAACTCCTTCGGTTGGTTTACAACAACAACCTCTATCCAAAATCATTTATTCACAAACTGGATTACCATATTATGGGATGTCATAGCCACAACCAGGTTATACCTATCCCCAACCAAATCCAAGTTATCCTAATTTGGGTTATAACATTGGTGAATAGACTCCTTGGGATCCACAAGAAAAAATTCCACAACCCTCATTTCAACAAGTATCATACCAAGGTTTTGGTCAATAGAATCCTCAAGCATTTTCCTATCAAGACAACCCCTATATGGGTTACCAACAATAGATTCCTTATGCTGATGCTCAAAGGCGTGTTGGAAAATAAATTTCATCATACGCTGGCTATGCTCAACCCGACCTCAATCAATAGTTTCCTTTTGTTGCAACTTTAGAGTTGTCGGATTTAAACATGCTCACCAATGACCCAATCAACTATGCTCCTTGGTGGCTTGTGATACCTCATAAATTACCCTCGATTATTCCTAAGTTGAATAGAAACCCTGGGGAAGAACCTTCGACTCATGTTATGACTTATCATTTTTGGCGTTCATCTAACTCCTTGAATGATGACTCTATTCGACTACGTCTTTTCCAGCATATGCTCACTGGTCCAACTGCAGAATGGTACATTGAGTTACCAAGAGATTCTTTTGATAATTTCACTACCTTAGCTACTTTATTTTTGACCCACTTCCAGTTACCCATATTATATGAAACTATAATGGAACTCTTGAATAATTTTAAACAGACTAATGCTACTCACATTTTTTATCATATTCATGAGTGGTGCCGTCATCATAGAATGGTTAAGACATTTGTTCCTGATCAGCTCCTTACTGATTGGTTCAGTAATTTCCTATTACCATATATAACTAAGGATGTGACTAAGGATGGAATATTCACTGAATATCAGGTCATTTCTTGTGCCCAATATTTAGACTTGATTTATACTCAATCTGGCATGCTCTACAAGAAAATTCCCAACACACTGCGATCTAATTTTACTGTTCCTCCTCCATGAAAGGAATCTCATGCCAGAGATGGTATGATTGCTACTGCAAGCACATATCACTTTTCTGCATCTGATCTTGTGCCTTCTTTCGGAATCCATGTCATGTCATATGACAACAAAAAAAGTGACAAGCAACCCAGAAGTAAGAAAAAAGGGAAATCAATGAAAAATCAAAATTCTACCCCATTAGAAATATCATCTAATCGATCGAATGGAAATCAGGAACCTCGTTACACTTATATAATCTGTAATGAGGAACACTTTGTTTGATATTATCCTCACTACGTTGAAGTCTCAAAAATGGTTAAGACCTCACATGTGTCAGTTGTGCTAACAGATCCATTTCTGAATCAGGACACAAATTTGGTTGCTGCAGATCCAAATTCTAGTTCACAAGTGCTTATGTTGTCTTTCATGAAGACATCGACCAATTTTTTTGTATCAACGTGTAATAAATATTATGGTATTCAGGCTACTGATCAACCTACTACCTCGACCATGAATCCGTCTATAGAATCAATACTGCCACCTGCTATTCTTGAATTGACAATCAAGCCACTGAACGGAGTCGTTCATAAATCAGCATTTAATCCTCGAGTAAGAGCTACTCAAAATTATAATATAGTTGAAGATTTGGCTCAAACCCCTTCACTTGTGTCAGTGCTTGAAGTGCTATAAAATTGTCACTCCCAGAAACAGGCTTTGTTGTCGGAAATTGGTGGAATTGATCTGACATATTATAATCTCGTAGTATTTAATCATACGGGTTATGTGTCACAATTAACAGTAGAATTGGCATTATCCATCCAAGTAAATGCTCTCAACAACCTTGTTCATCGTATTATTTTGATGAGGGATAATCTACGTGCTTTATCTCTCTAAACTGTTGAAAGTGACTTGGCTCACTGCACCTATCTCAATTTCCAATGATGTTGAAATTTTTTGACGGACGTGCATATAAGCCTTGCAGTATTAGCAATAACCTGCATGTTGGACTAGGGGGAAAAATAGTGAATGTTGAAGTTGAGGTCATTGACAAACCCCTTGACTATAATATTTTACTTAGAAGGCCATGCATATATGCTATGACTGCGATTGTTTCTACATATTTTAGAATGATCGCCTTTCCACACAAAGGTGTTATCACAGTCATCAATCAACTATCCTTATTGTTGAGGTATAAAAGGTATCTTTTTAACACCTATTTATCCTACATTAATTATCAATCCGAGAAATTTTTTTTATTTCAAGAGTGTACTCAGTCTGAGGCGGAAATTTATCCAAGAGCAATGCTATGTGAGATGTAGTACAATATTCTAAATAAAAAAGTAAAAAAATTCTTGAAAGATAAATATAATTAGAATAACATAAATTCAAATGCTCTGACACTGAAATATTCACTCAACAAACATGAATCGAGGATACAGTAGAAATAACTCATTCCTCTAGAAATTGATGCAATTAAAATCAAACTGGAACAAGACAATCAATCTGGGAACAAGGAAACAATAACCAATGTTCTCTACAGTTGAAAATCCTTCTCTCAAGCAATCAAAGGCAAATAGAAATTGAACTAAATACTGTTGAAAGTAAACAAAGAAGAACTCTTATTAAAATCAAGAATTAGAAATGAAAAGAAATCTATAATTGAATGGCTATGTGCATGAACAACAAACTGTAACAATGTAAATAAACAATCTTTCTGCAATATGAAGCTAATGAATCAGAAGTGATCAACAACAAATATTAACTTAAAAAATCAATTATATTAAACACCAAGCCCACAGAAAACATTGTTAAACAATAATCGACATGAAGAGCAAGAAAATGGAGTTAAATGTTAAACAGAAAAGCTTTAGTAAACAATAAAAGGATGAATAATATGGGAATTAAGATCCTTGTTGAAATGGAACAGTGATGCAATTCATTAACGTAACACACCAAGATCCATAAGAAATTAAACAACAAACCGATTAAATTGCAAACTGTAATAAAATAAAATATGAACTATCTCACAACAATAATGAAAAGATAGAGATACAAACAGCGGATCGATCCACCAGGGCAAGGCCCTCAACCACCAGTGAAACGCCGCAAGGTTTTACTTCAGATCTTGAGAAATGGAACAAGAATACATCTTTGTATTAATCAAACATGAATGGATTTTACATTATTTTCTCTTTGATCATGAGAGTCAAGGAATTATAGTGTTACAAAAGGAATTCGATAATCATCCATTGCTCTCCAATACATAATACATGCTCTCCTTTTATAATTAGAAAGAGGAGAAACTAAATAGCAAATATGATCTCTTATAACAATATTGGATTGTTCCCAACAACTTGATCAACTAGAAAATATATTTCCATCCATATTTCAACAAAACCAAGTTGAATTTGGATTTGCAGCTGAGATAATTTGGAGGATGGCCGCAACAGTAAATTTGAGAAAATCTTGCTCAAAGCACCTTGCGTTTCTCTCAATACTGGCCAAATTTGGGCAAACCTTTCCCCAGTGAAGTTAATTTGGTCCGTTCTGGACAAAACCCATGTTCCAGATTTTCCATATTCTTCTTCATTTGCCTAGAATCTCAATCGCAAAACTGTCACTTCTTATTCCGGCGAATTTCTGAGTTGGAATATTTGATGATGATTTGGAGATTAAATCTACAATATGGAAAATATCTTGGAGGCTAAAATGGTGAATGATATTATAAAATATTATAATAAACCATCATTGATAAAATTGTGCATAATAATCATCCATTTATTAAAAATAAAGGAGAAGAAATAATATTCATCCATAAGAGCATAAATCATTATAAAATGGATTTATATGATAAATTATAATAAATGACATGATAAAGGAGAGTGAAAATGGATGAAATAAGTGTATTGACGGCCCAACATACCCCCAAACTAAATATATTACATGTTCTCATGCAACCCAGAACTGAATATATTGCATGTCCTCATGCAACCCAAAGACAAAACCCATGTGTTGACCAAGCAAAGAAAATTGTTTGTCCCAACTCATGAAATGGATTGAACAAATTCATATTTCCTCAAATAATGAATATTCAATTTTAGCAATAGATGCATAACAATTTTTACAATTGACGTTCAAATATATTTATATGAAGTTGCAGAAAAATGTGACATAAGTAACAACAAACTTCATTAACCATTTTCTCAAAAATCAGATAGTTTTGATGCATAGATCATGAGATATAGAAAAAATGGTTGTAGGTGATAGTGCATAATTTTTGAAATTTTATGAACTAATTTAGCGTGAAATTATCTGGGTTTGTGTATTTTAATGATACCTCTTTGTTATCCAGAAATCACAAGAATTCAGTTCATAGTTTTAAAAATATATGCAAATCAATTTCTGCACTGTATAAAAATGAAATTGTATGCCTTAAATGAGAGAGAGAGTAGAAAATATCCATCATGGGTAGCAATTCCCCCCCAAACTGAAGAATTAGCATGTCCTCATGCAATGCTAGAAAACAAAGAGAGGTGGTTGCTACAATCTGTTGAAATCTATGCTTGGTGTAAAATAACATGGAATAAGGGAGGTGTTGAGAATGAATAAGAATATCAATGGATGATAAAGAATATTACTGATATGGTCATAAGAAGGAAATGAAGGAAATCAACACTCCCCCAAACTGAAAAATGAGACGTGTCTAAAAATAAATGGGAAGTGGTAAAAATGTGGAATGAATGATGATAAATAATGCTCAATGGATTTTCATGAAATTCTCCTAACTTCATAATAAATCAGAAAATTATGCTATTTTACCTCAAGTGTTACCTCTGAAAAAAATGTGGAAGGACATGTAGAGAATAGCCCTTGTTGAAGCTGATGTAGGCTAAACAGATATTGAAAGTGATGCAAAAGGTGGAAGCTATGCAAGCACATCATGTCTGAAGAATTGTGCACATTCGCAAGCCTTTGTTGTTAGTTGCAATAGTGTGGTCGTGCTGCAAATAGAATTCCCCCCCATATTTTTTGTTCTCCTGTAAACAAATGACAATTCGGTATGAACATCTTCTAACAAACTATGGGGAAATATGTGTATGATGAAAAATAAAATGAGGAAGATTGGACTCCCATAGTCCTATGTCATCTGATTTATCCAAAAAATTGTCCTCTAACCAACAATACAACTCAAAAAGCTCAAGATCACACAGAGTATCATGTATTTTGTGATATTTTTCTACTAAGGGAATGTGAGTAAAATAAACTGGAGGGTATAACAGAAAACTTACTAATTCTTTTGGTCCTTTGTTTCTTGGACGCATGGTTGGCTCTATCGAAATGAAGGAAACATGAATTTCTGATAGAAAACACAGGTCGAGACTTGAGGAAAAGCTTTGCATACTGAAAGAATTTGAATAGCTACAAAGGAAGGCTTTAAACACTGAGAAAGTTGATCTCTATATTTCTGGTTAATAGCTGTAAATTGGTAATAATATATAGAGAAATTTCAAAAGAAGAATAAAAGTTTAAAATAGTCATTCAGTGGTGAATTTATGGTCAATTGAACTTGCTTCTTATTTGAAAAGGGCACGGGTACGGTGCCTAATGGATAGAAATTGAATTAATTAGCTAACGGTTATGGAAATGGAGGGAATTAAGTTGGTTGGATGGTTCGTACTTCACATCATCATGACGTGATTGGCGGGAGGAGTGGTGGTTTCAATCAGTGGGTAAGTATAATTTCATAGGGGTAGCAAGGTGGTAAATGGTTTCATGGAGGGGGGATGGGGGGGGTGCGAAATCACTTGCTCAAGACACGTAGTAGTGGGGTCAATCTTCAATACCACTCTTTTCTTACTCCCCCCTCCCCCCCCAGACGTTAACTCTGGGATAATGAGGAGGGGGGGGGGGGGCGAATTCTCATATGAGCCATCGAATGTGAGGATGATGTGATGGATGATAAGTGAGGTGGAGGGGATTTAATGTGTGGAGGAGTTAAATGAATTTGTGGGGAAGGGGTATGACGAGAGTGATATGATATGAATGATAGGCAAATAAGGGAATATAACATGTCACGATGGCAATGGAGAATATGGTAGTGGAGAATGACGGTGGGGAAGAATAAAACATAGGATTTAAACCTATGGTTTTGAAGTTTAATTTTTGAAATATTAAAGATAGAACTTTAATAAAATGCGATTTTGAAAAAATATATATATTTTTAAGTAAATATCTGCATTTCCTTTGAATACAGAAACAAAATACAAAAAAATCTATGACACATAGTTTATTCTAAACTATAAAACAAGATTTGTCTTTCAACTAGACCTTTATGGATGGAATGGAGGTTTGACTTCCCTTTTTAATAATAAAAAAATGAAGATTTTTATGGCATTTTAGACCCTAAAATTGACCTATATTTAATGGAATGACATGGTTTTAGACCTCTAAATGGAGATGAAACAATGTGAAGGAGTAGCAAATCTTGACATGACTTGTTCATTGACCAAAATTATTGTTGAAGACTAACTGAAAAAGATTTTTTTTTGAATAATGACTTGATGGAAAACTCTTAAAAGAGCTATCTTTGATCACTGAAAAAAATGACTCTAACAGATGTGACATGATTTGATGTCTGCCTCCATGCTTGTTGTTCCATGTATATACCCCATTAGAGGTGCAAATGTCTATCAGTCGGTTTTCATTGATGAATTTCTTAAATTTGAGACTGTCTGTGTCTAGATTTACCCTTCCCCCTTTGTTTTATTGCATGCTTGTAATAACATTGAAGTATCCTCCTAGCACCCCAAAAGGGAGGGTGCATTTAATATTGAAAGATTCAATAGAGTTCAACAAGTCTATTTTGAAACTGGTCATTTGAGGAAAATATACATTTGTGAGAAGTCCATGAATACGTGTGCCCAGAAAATGAAAATATGCTTGAATTAAACTGAGCATAGCATGGAAGTTCTTAAGAATTATCAGTTGCAGATTCTATATTATCGCGAGCCCTCCTGAGTCTCCCTGAGCATTGACAGTTATAGTTTGACAACCTCTCCATAGCTTAGTGAGGATCTTGTCTATAGTGGTACCAGGACATTTAGTTTCCTGCACGACAAAAATTGTGGGGTTTTCTTTAGCTATTAACTTCTTAATTAATCGGTGCTTAGAGGGACTATTTAGTCCTCTTATATTCCAGGAGATGAGCTTCATTGGTAACTTGGAGGAATGATGGAGTAGAATCTCGTAAACTTTGGATAACTGCCAGATCCTACTAGTTATTCACCTAGGATGAGTAGTCGTTGCAGATCTGTCCTTCTTCCCCTTTTCCTTGATTCTTTCAGAATGTGCTTGGTGGTGAGCAAAGTTCCTCCTCGTATGCATAGAGTGGGAAGTTGTTGGGCCTGGGAGAGGATTTCCTCCAATTTTTGGATCTATTGGTTGGGGGTTGATTGATAGTATTTCCTTTTTCATACATCTTGAATTTCTAGGATGTACAAATATCCATAATCTATACTTTCTGGTTCCTCCTCCATCGTTGTCGGTTGATCTGAGGCTAGGCCTTTTCCTTTACCCAAGTTTTCCTAGGGAGAGGGTTGGGTCTGAGTTTTCTTGGATGGTTCCTTTGGTTGCATGGGTGTTGGATGCTCTTGTGGATGCAATTTTTCCTGCATCTATGTATCTAAGGTGTTAGGGATTTTAAAGGTTTCCGTGTTCAGGTTGGCCATAGTTTCGAAGCTGTTTCTGGTTGGGGGAGCTTTGGTGAAGGGTGCATTGTGTGACTTCCTAGTATGACTTATTTTGCTGGTGACTTTTGTGAATCCTTTTGTATCTTTAGTTTTTGATTCCTTGTCCATGGAGGATCTTGGATTGAGTAGGAAATCCATGAATAGATTTCCATGAATCTAGAATTTTTTGTATCTGAATGGTACATGCTCATAATCCACAATTTGAATCCATTCAAAACCATCATGGAGAAGTCCTACCTCATCAAGGAGAGAATTGGATATGTGCATGTAGACGCAGATCCTTACGTAGGATGCATGCTTGTTGATTTTTGTCTTGTCTGCTACCTTGATGAATTATCCCAGTGTGTTACTGATCTCTTTCAGGGTTTGATGGTCCCAGCTGTGTTGAGGTAGGGAGGAATGATGAACCCACACCAGAGCCCAAATAAATTCTTCCTTTCCTGGATTAAAGCACTCGACTCAATTTTAGAGGAAAAGGCCTATCGATTTAAAGAAGTATGGGCCCCTGTCAATGATTATGTTCTTGTCTTTGGTGCATGTAAAAATGATATAGAAGAAGCCCTTTGAGCCTATATTTAGGTCGATATTTCTTTTGGGTTTCCACTTGGCAGTGATCTAGCCGAGGAGGGATTTTTCAGTCGGCTAGAATCCCATAAACTTGTTGATCAGAGCATGATCCTTCATGTAATGGATTTTTGCGTTGATTCAGTGTGCCCGAAGTTCAATATTTATTCACTCTACGGATTTGGGAATGCAGGTGGAGGAGGTAGCTATAACATCTATAGCTACATATTTAGGATGGGAGTTCACCACTGGGGGATTCCTTGTAAGGCCTGAGTGCGAGGAGGAATTATTATGACTTACTCTATCAGATTCTGTCACCACACCATTAGATGGAGGGCCAAAGGAGGGGGGATTCATATTCCCCCCATGGTGAACTACCATGGTGAGCCCTATCAAGCCCGTGTAGGAGGGTAGGGTTGCTTCAAACAAGAATGGATATTAGGCTAGGCGATCACAGGCCCAAGGGAACAAACATCCCTAGGTCATGGCCTGAGGTGTTGTAGAGCTCATAAGAAAAAAAGGTATAAGAATAGGAGGAATAATTGTTCATATGGAATTATTTTCTAATGCCTATCCTATGGTTTTAAATTCCTCCCCAAATTTATTAGCCATAGGTAGTATTCATTATAATAATTATAGGAAGATATGTTTGGAATTTTTATGGTATATTCCATATTAATAGTGCCTAGTCATTGTAACTTAATTTACTTCTCTATTATAAATTGTTTTTTATGTATATATGTTTGAACTCTCTTTACATTGACAGAGAGTGTTTTATGACCCGAGCATAAATGGGTTTCGTTCTCCACCCAATTTTTCCCTCCTTTGTATTGGTAATATATACTCAATTTCGTTGTATTGCCTATGTCTATTCATTTCGAATTCATTTATTCCAAAGTTTTGGTTTTACATGGCTTCGACAGAGGTATGACAATAATATTTACAAATTTAATTGGAACTCCAATGCATGTAATTTTCCAATTTTACCATGGCTATAACAAAGCTCTGTAATTGTCTTAGTTTTAATACTTGTATAATACAACTCTATATAAATATATAGAGCATAATTTCCGTTTTCATATGTAAAATTCAATTGATATACTCAAATTAGAATTTTTATAAAAAGGATACTATTCTGAATTGAATTGAATTTTGTTTAATTCTCATAATATAAATTCCTTTTATAATCTAATCCTAGAAAACCCCTTTTTTTCCACATTTGCATAGTTTTCTCAACTATGTCAAGATCCATTGTACAAGGCTATAACCATATTCATAGGTAATTAATTGCACATCTTTTGTTTATAATTAATTACGGTATTCAAATTTCTTCAGTCTCTCTTATATTCCTCTACTTAGATTTTTATTTATGTTATGTAAGAGAGGAAACTCCCACTTTGATGATCCTTAGACATATATATTTTATATTATTATTACATGTACAAACTCTCTGCCTCTTTCTAATTATTTTCAATCTAGTTAATAATATTCTAACAATGATGTATATACTTCATTACATGTATGTTATATATCATTCAATTCCACTACATGTCTTTTATAATCCCATGTCAGAAGATCTGACAACACGTTTCAACTTCTTCCAGGTCGGTCATACGAATATAGAAGGTTCAACAACCTCTCCATCCCATTTTACAAATTTCAATTCAATACTGTGTAGTTGAATTTTCATGGATGACTCCGTTCAATTTGAAATTAAACTATTGTAATTATTATCTTTAGCTGGATAGTAAGATGTTTTTATCCTCATCTCCATACGAAGATTTTCATATATGTAAGGACTGTTATATGAAATTTAAATATATTTATTTTTCATACATTTTCGTTCCTATATTCATGAATATGTATAGAATATAAAATATTTATTTTATGACATCATGCTATACTTCTAGTTAAATTTAAATATGAAATTTTTAGTTTCACTATTCTATTTAAAGTTCACATCTGAATTGTCTATGCTTCATTCAGATATATGTCTATATTAATACAATATTTATAAACTATATTTTGTTTATATCTTCCTATATTTTCAATAATTTACTATTATGGTTATCTCTGAATTATATTGTTTTCTCTATATCTGTACCGAAATTTATTAGATGGACCTAACAACAGATTCAGACCCTTACACAGGGTTTAGAAATTCTATATGTTGGTCATAACATTAAATTTAGTCTATGTAAACATACAAAAGATTAACTATACTAAACTATGGTTAATCTATGTTAAATACATATGACACTTAATTTATTTCTGAACTCAACACAAACTATTACACATAATTTATAAATTAAGAGAACAAAACTTTCAGCCACAATTAATAAAATATAACCATTTATAACTATATCATAGCTATATAGATTATAATAGTAATATAAACATAAAACTTCATAGAATGTGCATACTAATCTGGTAAAGACTATTTGCCTCCCAACCTTGAGCTTAATCCACAGCTCCCCCCGAGCAGAGACCAATTCTTCCATAGTGTAGACAACCTCTTGCCTAACTAGGAATAGCTTATTTAAGATTTATTTCCCTCAAAATGTTTCCATAACTACGTCCAATAAATTTGGGATGATGTTTTCCCTTAGCCTAGGCTTTACTTTTGTTTTTTCCAAAAAAAATTCTTTAAAACTAGATTTTTCCTCTTTGTAGTTTTATTCTCACCTTGTATTAGTAAATTTCCACTTTTCTGAGGCATTTATTAGATTATTATCTCCCATCTAATATTTTTATTTCATTTTATTTTTCTCCAAGGATTTTTGGATAATTTTGGGAAATTCTTAGGATTTTATTCCATCCTCATGGATTTGAAGTCCTGGTCTCCAATTTACTCTAGTCTTTGCACAATAATAAAGTTTCTCAATTAATTATTTCAAAAATAATATGTCCACATATATTTTTCCTTTAGGTCCACTTAACCTTTAGGATTATTAACTCTCTATATAAAAGAGGAAAAATAGGGATACTACATATTCCCCCCTCTAAAAGAAAACATCGTCCTCGATGTTGCAAGTATTTACGTTTACTTCTGAAATAGTGGTTTATATTTCTCTTTGATATCATATTCTTTATCCCAAGTAGCTTCCTTAGGTCTAAAGTGCCTCCACTTCATTTTCACCCTAGCTACTGTTCTATTCCGGAGCTCGGGTTCTTCCCGCTCCAATACACAGAGTGGCTCTGGAAGAAATTCCCCTTTTGTTTCCACCTATATCACAGTCCAATAAATTACATGAGTAGGGTCATGCACATACTTTTTCAATAAGGAAACATGAAAAAAATTATGAACCTTAACATGACTAGGTAGAGCCAATCTATAAGCTACTGGTCCCGCTCTTTCCAAAACTTCAAATGGTCCACAGTAGCATGGCGCTAATTTAGCACAACTACCAACATATAATGTACTTTTGCAAGGCTTAATCATCAACTAAACATGGTCTCCCACTTTGAATTCTCTATGAATTATTTTCTTGTATGCATAACTCTTCTGACAATCTTGAGCTGCTTTAATATTTCTCTTAATCTTCTTCACAATTTGTTCCATTTCCTGTAGTGCATCTGGTCCAAGGATTAACTTGTCCTCTGGTTGACTCTAGCTGAGCAGAGTGTGGAATTTTCTACCATACAAATTTTCAAAAGGACTCATATTAATAGAAGCTTGATAACTATTATTATAAGCAAACTCTACCAAATGCATAAAATCTTCCCACTTTATGGTTATGTCCATCAGATACATGAGAAACATGTCTTCCAAAATTTGATTGGTTATTTCAGTCTATCCATCTGTTTGAGGATGGTAAATGGTACTAAAGTTCATATTGGTACCCCTTCCTCCTAACAGAGTTTTCCAAAATGCTGATGTTAATTTGGAATTTCTATCAGATATAATCATTTTTTGAATTCAATGTAGTTTAACAATTTCTTTCATAAGCACATTAGCCACTTGACTTGTGCCAAAAGTAGATTGCACTGGTAAAAAGTGTGTTGCTTTAGCTAGAGTGTCTACTACCACCATTATAGAGTCATGTTCATACTTAGTTTGTGGAAATCTGGTAATGAAGTCTATTGAAATCAATTCCCACTTCCATTCTTGAAGAGGGAGGTAATTCAATAGTCCTACAGGATGTTGATGTTCTAATTTTACCTGTTGACAATCCAAACACCTTGCCAAATAATCATCTACATCGTTTTTCATGTCTTGCCAAAACATGTTCTTCCTCAATGTTGAAATAAATATTTGATAACCAGGATGACCTGCATAAGGTCTCTTATGGTATTCATATAAAATTTCTCATTTTAAAGATGTTACATTAGGAATATAGAGTCTTTGTTTATAATAAATCAGTCCTTGTTGGTTTATCATATATCCCACAACTTGAGTTTGTTGTAATTTCTCTTGTGATTTTACATATTGCTGATCTTGCATCAACACTCCATGAATCAGTTCTTCTACATCAAACATCACACTACTCCTTGCATATGTCAATATTTTATGAGGATTCCTACTCATAGCATCAACGATTTTGTTTTCCTTTCCTTTAATGTGTTTGATTTCCATATCAAACTCACTAAGGAAAGCTAACCATCATGCTTGTCTGGCATTTAAATCTAGTTGGGTAAGGAATTATTTCAAACTTATGTGATCTGTCATTAATATGAATTTATTTCACAACAAATAATGTATCCACATATTTAAGGCATGTATAACAACAACTAGTTCTAAATCATATATAACATAATTTTGTTCATGCTTATTCAGTTTTCGCGATTCATAAACTATTATCGAATTATCTTGCAATAAAAATCCTCCTAGCCCTTCTATATAATCATTTGTACATACTATAAATTCCATGTTTTGATCATAAATTTTCATTATAGGTACAGTATTTAATTAATTTTTAATTGCTTGAAACTACTTTGACACTTTGCTGTCCACTCAAAATTTACTCCTTTTGCTGCAATGAAGTGATAGGATAGGCTAATGCAGAAAACCATTCCACAAATATTTGGTAGTATCCGAAAATACCCATGAATGATTGTATTGCTGGTAGATCTATGGTTACAGTCCAATTAATTATTTCTTGTACCTTTTCCAGATCTACCACTAATCCATCCTTCGAAATCACATGGCCCATGTATTGAATTTTTTTTTTGCAAAATTCACATTTTCTGATTTTTTCATATAATTGATGTTCTCTAAGGGTTTGCAGTACTATTCTTAGATGTTATTGGTGTTCTTCTTCATTTTTGGATTATACCAAAATTTAATCTATGAACACTAATATAAACTTGTTTAGATATTTATGCAGAACACTTTTCATTAAACACATGAATGTAGCAGGGGAATTTGCAAGTCCAAAGGGTAAGTGTACAAATTCATAGAGTCCATATCTAGTTATGAATGTTGTTTTGTTGATGTATTCATCCTTAATCCTGAGTTGGCGATATCTGGTCCTCAAATAAATTTTATATAATATTGTAGCTCCTCTTTCTTGATAAAATAGATCGTCTGTCCTTGGAGGAGGATATATTTTCCTGATAGTTAACTTATTTAGTTGTCTGTAATCTATACACATCCTAAATGTGCAATATTTATTTTTTTAAAATAGTAAAAATTATCCCCAAGGAGACACACTTGGTATTATGTACCCCCTATCTAAAAATTCTTGCAGTTGAAGTTTCAATTCTAGTAGTTTAGGAATACTCACTCTATAGGGTTCCCTGTAAACTGGGGTTGCTCTTGGTACTAGTTCAATTGAAAAATCAATGTCCCTTTTAGGGGGTAAATGGGGGATTTCTTCTCGAAATACATCCTTGAATTCTCTGATCACTCGTAAGTTTTCTACATCCTCATTTTCTTCTTGCTGTCCCAAATATTCCACTTGTACAACATACAATTGAAATCATTTTCTTGCATTCTTTTTAATTGTAATGCAAAAATCTGTCTGATAGATATTGGTTTTGGTTTTCCTTTTAATATTACCGATTTTCCTACCTCATCTATGAAATGTTCTGTTTTTTCTAAGAAATTTACTATTTCTTTATGTTTTTCCATCCAATCCATTCCTGCTAACAAATCATATGATCCTAGAGGAAGAATGTTTAAATGGAGTTCGGTTTGATATCTGTTTAAATTTACAACAGTTTTGGGAAGTTTATGTCTCACTTTTGTCTTTTTGCATGTAGATAATGTTGGAAATGATGTCACTGATGGCAAAGGAGATGGCAAATGAGGAACACCTAGCAAGAGAGAAAAAAAGAGTAGCATAGAAGTAGAGAGAGACAAAGAGAGTAGCAATAAGGAAAAGTAGAAGACATTTAGCAGAGGCAGCAAGGAGAGAAGAAAATTATCAGAGAGGCATCTCAGACACCAGGAAGTAGCAGAGACAAAAGAGGTAGCTCAGACACCAGGAACAACATCAGTCATGGGGCAGAGGAAGCAGTGGATTTAAGCACAGACAAGAAGTGAATTGAAGCACATACTTGCTAAGGGATGCATAGAGCTGTAGGAGATATTTGCAGAGAATAGGTTGCATAAGGGCCAATTGTTGCGCCTTTAATGATTGACTGGCATGGGGAATTGTGTGATAAAACCCCGTGTTATAGTAATGTCAGTGTGTTGATTCATTGTGAGAAGCAACATAAAGGTTTCCCATATAACATGATGAGAGTTCTTGGTTGGAACCACGAAGGAGGATTATTTAGTTGATAATGGCAATCAAAGGTTGAAGGGGTTGAAGGCATGTTCGGCTTTACAGTGAGATTGAGCCCTGACATAAAATTAGAAGCACAGACTTGAATGAAGCCTGCACGGAATGATGCTTCAGTGGAAGAGCGATGAAGGAAACATAATAAAAGGTGGAGCTATGTATCAAAGGGAGAAGAAATAAAATGAGAAGTTATAAATCAAATAAATGAAATGTTGATAGTACATAGGATGGAACCTTGAGTTAATAAGCGGAACCCTGATCAATGAAAAATGAAAGTGGATTCAGGATCAAAACAAGTAGTATCGCGTGAGTTTGGAGGTGATAAGTGGTTTCACCTTTTTGAATGTGATATGGGTCTTCATTCGATGCATGGAAATAAGTGGTATTTGAATACCATTTACATTGCATAATATTGGAGGATTAACCCACGGAGGAAGAAAAAACACGATATGAGCTATAGTTGTTCGATCTGGAGCAGAGGAAATCCAACGGTTGCTATATTGCACAATGGGCGAAGATTAGTGGAAAGGTACGTTATATGTTGCTGTGGGCTCGGGACATTTCTTTTTACCTATGGGCATTTGCAATTGTGGAACGCTTGAATATTGTGGGCCATGAAATTTTATTTTAAAGGTGATTGAATACAATGGTGAAATACAGTTATAATGTTACAGTCAAGACATAGTATATATTAATACAACATGGATAAAGGTGAGCCTGAAGACGTTGTATGTGTTCTCAGTGGGGTTAAAGCTAAGTGAAGACTCTATTATAATGGTTCTTAATGTTTGTTGAAATCGTCTATAATGTATTGATATATATATATAAATTTGAACCCTATATAATGAATTTGTATGCGGGTGAATAGATTTTTGGGCCCAAAAGTCCCTGTTGATATATGCAACAGCGTGTTGGTTTAAAAAATTCGACCAATGAAATTTAACCATTGAATATGTGGGGCCAAAGGAAAAAATAATGACCAGACCTGAAAGGTTATAGAGCGAGTAAATGATCCGTTGGATCCACAGAACTCAATTGCATCAGCGGAGAAGAAGAGATGAACAAATTGAAAATTGCGATTGCGATTGAGAAATCGAATGACATGCGTCGTATTTTATGAAGGATGGACGACGGATATGTGAATCACTTGATTACATGGTGGGACCGTCACTAATCGCATCAGCGATTTGAAATTGCATCGGCAAAATGAAAGATCAATGGTATGACAAGTTGAATGTTGTGATTGCGATCGAGCGATTTAATAGTAACCATCCGTTCCTAACTAATCATAGTCATTGGATCTATCACATCGTAGAATTCCAATCGCATCGGCGTAGTGGAAGTGCGAATGAACGAATTGTTGAATATTGTGACTGAGATGGTGCGATCCAATCACAACCGTCGGATCATTGAATATAGCAACCATTGGATCTAAAGGAAGTCAGATTGGGGTCTACAGTGACCCATCGCATCAGTAGAGATTCAAACACATAAATTTATGAGTTTCCATTGTTAAAACCCTTAGACAGATAAAAGAAATTGTAACACTGAACATTGAAATTCCGAAACATTGCATGGTGGGACCTTTGCTAATCGCATCAGCAGAAATAAAATGACCAAGGCACAAGAGCACTTCTAAAAGTTGCGATTGCAATTGGAAAGTTAAGAAAGGTGGAGTATATTTGTAGTGTGGGCTCCATACAAAAGAAAATGTTAATATATGTTTGCTCTGAGTTATTAACCAAAGCTGAAGAGTAAAAGGAAAGTAAAGCGGAAAATATATATATGAAACAATATATATATATGTATAAATATCTGTGATAAGTGAACCATCGCATCGGAGAAATGGTAGAATAGTGGAACATGTTAATGAAGTTCGTGATTGTGATCAATCTCATCGAATCCATCGCAAGAGGAGTAATCACAAGCGAAAATCTTTGGATGAGGCTCATCGCAACGGAGAATAAGAAAAGGTTGGCTAGTGGGCCTGAAAGTGTGTTTTTCATGTTAAAAAGGTCTTTTAATTTACGCCAAGAGTTGGTTGAGTTATATAAAAGGACAGTTATATATGCAGCAGTTACACAACTGCAATTAACAAGAAAGCGTGCAGAAAAGGAAAAATATTGAGACAGCGGCAGAAAAGACAAACATGCAGTGATTCAAAATGCTGAATGGGTTGATTTGAAATCCATATTGTAACTGAATCTAAATGTTTTAATTCATTTTACATTGTTCGTGATGCATTGGAAAGTCTCCAGAGGCAAAAATCATCCCACTGTAATGTTGAAATGTATACATATTGTAATATTTTTCTGAATGAGCTAGGAGAAGGAATGAGAAGGCAAAAGTCAAAGATTCAAGGCTTTTCACTTTGAATTCTTGGTGGAATACAAACATTCATGAGGCAAACTCTATAAATGATATCACTTTGATATTCATAAGAGGTTAGAGAATTTGGAGAATGCAGAATTGAGGAAGAGAAGATAAGAAAAAGGAGGAGAAGAACGAGATGCTGTGAAAATTTAGAGAATGTAGAAATGAAGCAGTGAGGCAGAGAAGAAGGAGGAGCTAATAGTGAATCTGAGAAGATGCAGAAATGATATAAGGAAGATATGAAGAATGATGCACAACAGTGAATATGGTACAGAACAGAGCTGATATCCAAGGTAAATCAGCAAGTGTTTTTCTTTTGAAAGAGTAAGGAAGTTGGAGCTTCCCTATCAAGTTGTAGCTTGATAGATTTCGGTCGTAGTTGAATGAGGTAGGAGCCTCTTGTAGGTTGTAGCCTGTAGAAAATAGATGGGAGTTGGTGCTTCCACATCAAGTTGTAGCTTGATCAAATTTCAGTTGTAGCTGACTGAGGTTGGAGCCTCCTGTAGGTTGGTGCCTGTAGAAAATTGATGGGAGTAGGAGCTTCCTTTCAAGTTGTAGCTTGTAGAATTGAGGTAGGATCCTCCTGTAGGTTGGTGCCTACTGAAAATCAGTGGTGAGAGGGAGTTGGAGCTTGCCTTTTCATCACAACAATAATAAGATTTGGTTTTCTCCCTTTCTGGGTTTCCACTTATATCTGGTGTCTATGTGCATGATGTCTTTGTGTTGATATGGTATATCTATTCTACTTAATACTTGCTGCTCACATATTAAGACTGCTGGCACATTATATAATATGTTTATTAATTATTGCTTACAAATTAAGATTTCTCACATATTATGTTGATCATGAAATGAAGGTGTTAATAAAGTTTTATGAAATTTTGTAAAAGTACATGTATGTGTTAAACTGATTCACCCCCCACTCTCAGTTTAACTAAGGGTTCAACAATTGGTATCAGAGCCAGTTCCTTTGGTGTAAGCTTAATAGCTTGAAGGAGATCTAGTTGAGTCATGGACTATCAAAATTTACCTATGTTGAGTACAACAAACTTTCCTGAATAGAGAGATAAGGTTAAAACACGATTATTGGCTTATGAACCTGAGGTATGGAAACCTGTATGTGATGGTTACTGCACAGATTCTCTCTTGGTGCAAGAAAAACATAGGAATGTGAAGGAAAAATGTGTGATATTCAACAATCTTCATAACAAGGATCTTGAGTTAATAATGGATTTAACCTCTGCAAAATAAATCTGGGATATATTGCACTTCATGCATGGAGTAGACACTAAGGACTACGCTGTCAAGAAGGAGAAGAGAATTAAGAAGAAGAAAAATTCATGTCAACAGGAAAATGTTCAATCAAATGAAGTACCTGCTAGTGTAAATGGAAGTAAGAACCCTAAAGAAATTGCAGCTAAATAAAAGGCAAAACTTGACACAACCTTGACTGAAATAGGAAGATTGAAGCATGGAAACAAAGACCTGAAGACATTGGTGAAAATTTGTGATGAGAAAGAGTATGAAGATAAGAAAGAGATTTTTGGCTTGAAGACTCAACTTGAAGAAGCATGGAAAGTAGAAGATACTCTACTGCAACAAATGAGAGAGAAATGTCTAGAATGTGAAAAATTGGAAGAAGAAGTTGTGTGTCTGAGAAAGAAATTAGAAAATGACCAAAGAGAAGTAGTAATGAATACTCCCCAAATGAAAAACTCTGGACAGTTGGACCAAATTCTCAATGCTCAAAGATCTCCTCTCATAAAGGCTGGGATAGAATATGAAGGAGAAACCAGTAAGCCCAAGGTAGGAGATAAAAAAAAAATCATCTTTTTAAAATCTGTAAAGGAAATTGAAGCAGCTCAGAAGATTCCCACAGAAGAAGAAGCCAGCAAGAACAATATTTGTAAAGAAACAAACAGAATGAAGAAGCAACATGAAAGAACAGAGAATGAGAGGATAAAACAATCAACTGCTAAAGGCGCATATGCTCCTAAGGATGAATTGAACAAATTCGGAAGATGTCAAAGGAGGTTCTTCCCTCCTATTAAAAATAGCACATGTTTCTCTTGTCATAAACCATGACATATTGCAGCACAATGTAAGGCAAGGCCTATCAACTTCAACCAACAAAAGATGCAGAAAATGAGAAGACTACCTCAAGCAAGCAAATGGAAAAGACAATCTTTCACCAGATACACAAATCATTTCCATGGCTACTGTTATGCATGCAATAATTTTGGACATAAATCTATTGAATGTAAATTGTATTAAAAAAGGGGAACAAAATATTATACATCAGCTCAAATGTACCTTGGTCAAATAAGATGCTATGTATGCCTCAAGCGTGGTCACAAAGAAAAGGACTGTAATCTGCCATATACATTAAAGGACTCTAGACAAAGGATGGAATCTAATAAAATCAAACAAAGATATGAATCTAAAAGAAGTGCAGACATTATGATGAACCCCAATAAAGTATGGAAGGAAAAGAGAAAGGGGGGGCCTATTATCTTAATAACATAATGAAAACATCATAGTCTCAGGGGGATCTGCTTGAAAGCAAAGAAAATATCCATCCAGTGATAAATATGGAGCAACATCCCAGGGGGAGAGCAATTCATAAATTAATCCCCATGAAAGTAGTATAAGAAGAGCCCCTTGGAATGAAGACAACTATAAGATCAGGAATACATAGGATGATTTCTCTAACAGAGAACTAGAGAGGAAGGAGAATATTAGAAGCACACAATAGCCAACAGGTTGATGAAAGAAGAAAAAGTAGCTATGATGATGGAGGGAACATCTAGAATTAACAATGATTCACATTAAGAAGGATGAGTAAGAAACGTGCCTATCATCATTATGTCATTACATCATTCATCTATGAATAGGCCCCTTGGAGGAATACAGCTAAGTTAGTGATAAATCTCTGAGTAATCTACCCATGAATATGTCTTCCTGAAGATTATGACGTTAGAACAACTGAATTGTATGTAAAGCAGCAATGATTCTGGAGCAGTCACAGAAAAGGAAATGCAGTGACATTCCTTTTAAACTAGAATGACAGACTATGCAAAAGGTCAATGATTCCAAGATCAGATTACGTATGTTAATGATTGTTGTTGAGAACAATGGAGAGCTCAACAATAGAAATTATGAAGGTTGTCTTAACCATGGGTTCATGTGTGAGCTGAAATGAAAGGAGTATAAATTGGTATTTGGTACAAGTAGCATGCCTATCAACAGTATACCAAGTGGAGCAGTGGTCTGTTACAGGTCCTTAGGATCAAAGGATTAAGGAAAAATAACATCAAGGTAGTATCACAACGCTATCTACATTATTCAAGCTTGAAAAGGTCAATAAAAGAGCTAAAGGATCAGTATGTGATTTACACTTGAAACATTATATGAAGCATTGTAGTATCTTTTTCTATATATTTGCATACCTTTCTGAAGTCAGTGCATATATATGTCTGGCCTCTCTCTTGAAATCATTCACAACACCATGTGAAGTCTGTTTGCTGAGATTTCAATTAAACATCTTGAATATGTTTTGCTGAAGATAATCATAATAGAATAGCTAAAGTATCGAAAGTATGAAGGATTAGTTGTGTCAGTTGAAGCTCAAAACCAGTTATTGATTCATCAAAAGCATACTTCAGCAGAAAGAATTTGCTGATATTTCACCATTAAAGAGAGAGTGATCATAGACATACATAACCTGTTGTGTCATAAAGGAAATTTCATGATTGATAAGTGAGATCAATTACCACAATCGAAGTAACAAGGACCTGCAGCTATTAAGTGTAATATCATTATCAGCATCCTAGTTCATATCATCACCAATATACAAGAAAAGTGAACCACAACTATAAAAGACATATTGGCATCATCACAATGGGTGTTAAACTATAGACTGAAGTATAGCTGAAGCAAGCTTGATATGTCACATGGAGCATTCACAATCTTTAAGGTTTGATCCAATGATGCATTTATGATTAGATAAGGTTGATACAATATGTTCCATGAAGAGTCATTATCTTTACTTTCAGCCTTATACTAGTGAAAGGAGACTATGCTTTGGATTGTATCAATTTATAGTGTATATTCAAGTCCAATAATCCACAAAATGTTCTCTCAACAAATCTTGTACACTAGTCTGGAGCAGCATGGTAAAAAGTTAGAAGAGGAGGGCCTAAACACAACTCAGAGAGAGGAAATGCAGAAAGCACACTAGGAAATGTGCAATCCTTTGCCATTGATGTCAAAGGGAGAAAAAAGGAGATAGGAAGAGGAAGCCTTAGATTATCAGATGTAAGCACATCAATGCCAAAGGGGAGACCGTTGGAAATGTTGTCATTGATGGCAAAGGAGATGGCAAAGGAGGAACACCTAGCAAGAGAGACAAAGAGAGCAACATAGAAGTAGAGAGAGACAAAGAGAGCAGCAATAAGGCAAAGTGGAAGACAGGTAGTAGAGGCAGCAAAGAGAGAAGAAAAATAACAGAGAGGTAACTCAGACACTAGGAAGTAGCAGAGACAAAAGAGGCAGCTTAGACACCAGTAGCAACATCAGTCAAGGAGCAGAGGAAGCAATGAATTGAAGCAGAGACAAGTAGTGAATTGAAGCACAGACAAGCAGTGAATTGAAGCACAAACCTGCTGAGAGCTGCGTAGAGCTGTAGGAGAGATCTGCATAGAATAGGTTGCAGAAGGGCCAATTGTTGCGCCTTTACTGATTGACTGGCATGGGGAATTGTGTGATAAAACCCTGTGTTATAGTAATGTCAGTGTGTTGATTCATTGTGAGAAGCAACATAGAGGTTGCCCATATAACATGATGAGAGTTCCTGGTTGGAACCACGGAGGAGGATGATTTAGTTGATAATGGCAATCGAAGGCTGAAGGGGTCGAAGGCATGTTCGGATCTCGGTGAGATCGAGCCCTAACATGAAATTAAAAATGCAGAGTTGAATGAAGCCTGCATGGAATGATGCTTCAGTGGCAGAGCGATGAAGGAAACAGAATGAAAGGTGGAGCTATGTATCAAAGGGAGAATAATCGAAACGAGGAGTTATAAATCAAATAAATGAAATGTTGATATTATGCGGGACAGAACCATGTGCAAACCGGAACCATGAAGGAACAGTGAAAGTGGGTTGGAGACCCAATACCGATAGTATCGCGCGAATTAGAAGTGGTAAATAGATTTGGTGAAAAAACATTATGTGCATATCTGCGTGACACGTAAGGCAAAGGTGGTTTCAAGAAACCACAAATATCGCGTGATTTTTGGCGAGTAAATCCCGAGCATTTAAAAAGCGCGATATTCATTGATGTTCGTCTGATCAATGGTTGGAGCGCAATGAGTTTGGAGCCATCAGATGGCAAGGGTATGTTAACACCAGGGCCCAGGCCCTAATACATGTTGATGACCAATATTTATATTAAGGTCGAAGTTTATGTAATTCGTTATAGCCAAAGGTTCATGCAAATGTGCGTTGGGTTGAATTAATTAAGATCAAACCTTTATTTAGTTACATAAAAGTGGATATATGTGATTGGGTTTCATAAGAGGAGAAATTGAAAACAATAAGGTATTAAGGCTCTTGTAATGGTAATATGATAGAATTCTAATGCAGAGAAATTAGACCAAGCAGGATGGTGTTATGATATGTTTTCTGCGTTATAATATGCCAAGGCTAAAACCCAAGGTCAGAGGTTAAGGTGTGCATTGGGTTATATTATAACCAAGATTGAGCCTGTTTGTGGAAAGGCGAGCCTATTCAAAGCTGTAGTGCAAAGGTAATATGGGCCCGAGGATTTCAACTTAATTATATGTGCTGGGCGAAGTTTTATTGTTGGTTTAATATATGCGGTCGAATTATACAAACCTTGATGAATGTGTATTAACCATTGAATATGTGGGGCCAAGGGAAAGAATAAATACCGAACCCGAAAGGTTATAGAGCGAGTAAATGATCCATCAGATCCGCAGAACTCAATCGCATCAGCGGAGAACGAGAGACGAACAAATTGAAAATTGCGATTGCGATTGAGCGATCGAATGACAGCCGTCGGATTTTATGAAGGATGGATGGCAGATTTGTGAATCGCTTGATAGCTAGTGGGACCCTTTGTTAATCGCACCAAACTGTTGGAGGATGCGATTGCGATATTGTGATCGCAATAAAGAATGAGGACCCGATATGTTATAAACGGTGATTTTGTGTGGTTGATTTCCAGCTTTAAGGGCAACAAAGTGGGCCCTATGCAAAAGAAAATTTTAACATATGTTTTCTCTGAGTTATTAACCAAAGCTGAAGAGTAAAAGGAAAGTAAAGCGGCAAATATATATATGAAACAATATATATATGTACATATATCTATGAACAGTGAACCATCGCATCGGAGAAATGGCAGAACAACGGAACATGTTAATGAAGTTCGCGTTTGTGATCAATCGCATCGGAACCATCACAAGAGGAGTAATCATAATTGGAAATCTTTGGATGAGGCTCATTGCAACGGAGAATAAGAAAAGGTCAGCTAGTGGGCCTGAAAGGGTGTTTTTCATGTTAAAAAGGTCTTTTAATACTACGCCGAGAGTTGGTTGAGTTATATAAAAAAGGATAGTTATATATGTAGCAGTTACACAACTGCAATGAATAGGAAAGCGTGTAAAAACAGAAAAAGATAGAGACAACAACAAAAAAGAAAAACACGCAGTGATTCAAAAGGAAAAATGGGTTGATTTGAAATCCATATTGTAACTGAATGTAAATGTTTTAATTGGTTTTACATTGTTCATGATGCATTGGCAAGTCTCCAGAGGGAAAAACCATCCCACTGTAATGTTTAAATGTATACATATTGTAATATTTTTCTGAATGAGCTGGGCGAATGTATGAGAAGGCAGAAGTCGAAGAGTCAAGGATATTCACTTCTAATTCCCGGTGGAATACAAACAGTCATGAGGCAAAATCTATAAATGATATCACTTTGATATGCATAAGAGGTTAGAGAAGTTGGAGACTGCAGAATTGAGGCAGAGAAGATAAGAAGAAGGAGGAGCAGAACGAGATGTTGTGAAAAGTTAGAGAATGCAAAAATGAAGCAGTGAGGTAGAGAAGAAGGAGGAGTTGAGTAGAGAAGAAGGAGGAGCTGAAAGTGAATATGAGAATATGTAGAAATGATATAAGGCAGATATGAAGACTGGTGCATAGCAGTGAAGATGGTACAGAACAAAATTGATATCCAAGGTAAATCAGCAAGTGTTTTTCTTTTGAAAGAGTAAGGAAGTTGTAGCTTCCCTATCAAGTTGTAGCTTGATAGATGTCAGTTGTAGTTGACTGAGGTAGGAGCCTCCTGTAGGTTGTAGCCTGCAGAAAATAGATGGGAGTTGGTGCTTCCACATTAAGTTGTAGCTTGATAAAATGTCAGTTGTAGCTGACTAAGGTAGGAGCCTCCTATAGGTTGGTGCCTACAGAAAATCAGTGGTGAGAGGGAGTTGGAGCTTGCCTTTGCATCACAACAATAATAAGATGTGTTTTCTCCCTTTAGGGTTTCCACTTATATCTGGTGTCTATGTGCATGATGTCTCTGTGTTGATATGGTATATCTATTTTGCTTAATACTTGCTGCTCACATATTAAGACTGTTGGTACATTATCTAATCTGCTTATTAATTACTACTCACAAATAAAGATTGCTCACATATTATGTTGATCATGAAATGAAGGTGTTAATAAAGTTTAATGAATTTTTTTTGAAGTCCATGAATGTGTTAAAATGATTCACCCTCCTCTCGCTAATCCAAGGTTCAACACGCATTTACCCTAGTTAGACGATCTACGCTTAGATTGAGTACTATCTCTTTGGCGTATCTCTACTACATTTTGAACATTTAATATTATTGATCTAGTGAAGAATACATTATATTATTTAGGAATGTTGTCGTCCAACAAGAGCTTCTTGGTTTTGAATAGTGCCATGCTAAAATACAAATATGTTCTTTCGGTAGTTCAAGAAGTTCCTTCCCTCAATATTCCTTTGGATGAGGAAGCTTTTAGCTATAAAAAAAAAAATTGGAGCAAGGTTTTATGTGTAGGTTTAATGGATTTTGGTTGTGGTCGACTTATCTACACAAATAGATCTCTAAGACACGGAAACCTCTTTTGATGGATGATATGAATATTTATCCTATGAATTGAGTTTTTTGTTGTTTTTGTTTTTGACAATATTGGGGATAAGATGGCCATTTGAATATCCGGGGCGTGGTTTTGGGGTAGTGTTCAACTCTTCATTCAACCCTGGTCTCCCATATTTGATCCAGTTACGACATCAATATCCACGACTCTAGCTTGGATAAGGATTCCAAACCTTCCCCTACATCTTTGGAATCTACCATCATTATTCTTTAAAAGGAATGTATTAGGAAAGATTTATATCCATAATGCAAAATTTGAAATTTTTTATAAGACTACTAATGCTTGAATATGTGTGGAGATGGATTTCAATAAGGATTTTTCCATTGAGATTAATCTAACGGTTGTAGACTATGTTGGGATTCAAAAGCTTGATTTTGAAAATGTTTTATCTCATTGTGATTTGAAATGTTTCATTCCAATGTATAGCGTGTTGGTGAAAAATGACATGTAATAAAAATGATCCACTTTTTGCGTAACAACAAAGATCAAGAAAAAAAACCGAAGTCC
The DNA here is from genome assembly GCA_034641835.2 of Pinus albicaulis. Classification (NCBI taxonomy): domain Eukaryota; kingdom Viridiplantae; phylum Streptophyta; class Pinopsida; order Pinales; family Pinaceae; genus Pinus; species Pinus albicaulis. The sequence continues at coordinate 27,106 of JAXQQM020071175.1, forward strand.
CAAAAGGTGGGAAGGAACTCATGACGATGACTACAAGGTATACAAAAGAAGAAGAGTCCCAGATAAGAAAGAAACTGCAGGTCAAAATAACAAAAAATTAGTGAGGAAAAACACATGCGAGTGACATCCTGACCACTACAACATAAAGGGGGTTTTAAGACAATTTTTGGGTAAATTTTCTTAATTTGAGACAAAAGAAAACTTGTGTATTGTCTTAAATATTGTCTTTAAGCGGGTGTCTCAAATTAAATCGTCTTAAAATTAAATTGTCTTAAAATATTGTCTCTATAAAGACAATATATAACACAAGCATTTTTGTCTCTCTAGAGACAATTTCATTTTTCTCTCTCCAAAGACAGTTTCATTTTTGTCTCTCTAGAGACAGTTCATTTATTGTCTCTTATGAGACAATTTCATTTGTCTCTCCAAAGACAATAGTTGGAATTAAATACATATTGTCTTTATGGAGACAATGTCTTTAATCCTATCTATTGTCTCTCTAGAGACAATATAAAACAATGAATCCAGAAAAATATCTCACCATTAAAATAAATCAATATAAAATCATTTAATTAAAAAAATCTACAATATCTTTGAATAATTAATGTTAGGGTATAGTGGAATCGAACCACCAACCTCCTGCATGGTAGGTGCTCTTCCATTGAGCTAGCACCCTTTAAAGAATTATGTGAGGAGTTATGGCAGTCCTTGAATAGGAATTGATTTTTAAAAAATGTTCAACACATAATGGCATAATCCTTGTAAAATATATAATCATGCAAGCCCCTATTTTTAAATTTATAAAAAAATAACTCAATGGAGTTAGCTTTTTAACTTAATAAAAAAATAGCTCAATGGAGTTAGCTCACTGTGACACCCTTGTAGCTTGAATTGCACAAAAAGCTAATAATAAACAATAATCTACAAACAAATTAATCTGGCCATACAAAGAAAATTAACTATAATCAGCACAAGCAATACAACCACCACCCAAAGAGCTACACCAACTTGCTAGTAGGCACTGATCAACATGCATGATCTACAGCCAGCTTCAAATTTCAGACCTTCATAGTCTTGAGTCCATCCAGCCACTTGCATGAATTAAGACAACATAGCCATAAACAAATAATACTAATTAATACCGTAAGTAAAACTTTCGACAAATAATAGTAAGTAATAGCTTCACTATTTCTTGACAACTAACTTATAATAGGTAAGATATTTCTTGACAACTAACTTATAATAGGTATTGTCAGGTTTTAGAAAAAGTTGAAGTGAAAAATGTATAAAATATTGTTGTCTGTTGCTCATGAAACCAAGGTTACCATGCTCTTTTGATAGGAAGCTTAAGTTGATCCATACAATATCTGGTCGATATGATTGAGACTCGGGCATCAGTATCTCCATTGCAACATTTTCAATAAACCAAAAATATATCATACAATCAAACTTGTAACAAAAAAAAAAAATCAAGGTGTTGGACAGTGCGGGTCAGATAAGTTTTGTATGGCAATGCTTGCATACCTAGATACCCATATGCAAAGGCCTCCTACTATGAGTTTTTGATATATGGGGAGCACAGAGTCTGGGACATCCTTCCAGTTGTCAAACAGGATGTAACCACAAAATTTGAATTATTAAAAAATATATATAAATCTCTGAGTTTGAGTTAACAGATTTCTTACTTGTAGGGAGCCCATTGCACAATGTTTCCACCTTGAGTTGCATGGAGTGCGTTTTGAACATCTGTTCTGTTATAATATTTGATTTCATAGTTCTCCAGACACGGATCATAGGATGATCATGATGCTGTACTCAACCTCCTTTTTAACTGTGAAAGGTGAAACAATACATATTATATGGTTGAAACAGCATGAGAATTATATGAAATTTGTAACATTTTATAATCAAATATTAAAAATATTTCGAGACTATAAATAATGAATTTAAATTCTTTTAGTTTACTGTATTGTGTGTGTTATTACTTACATGATTTGTGCTTGTGGTAGCATTTACCTAGCACATGGGTGTGTAGAGACTGTTCTTATCAAAACCTTACAAACCATAAAAGTTAGAACATAAGCCTGCAGGAAGGAGAAGCAGAACCAACAAAACATATTGAAAAGCATAACCTGAGGACGAGGAGCACAACCATTCACCATTAATTAAATAGAGGACCATTCACCATTCCATGTTCCTGCAAACATGAGATATATTTATAACAAATTGATATATGCCATTGTTTAACTAGCCAAAAAAATTAGATTTGCCAATTAGATAGTGTACATCCAAGCAAGTTCCTGCAAACAACAGATATATATATATATATATATATATATATATATATATATATATATATATATATATGCCAAGCTGACATACAAGTGAATGATTGTACGTTTCCGTTTATCCATGTACTCTATTCAACCTCTTCCCCTGTTCTATTGCAGTGTGAGACTCACTAATTACAACAATAACAGTAATTCCATCCGTGCATATTCAGTTGCTAATGATGATGAAATGTGAAGCTCCTGCAGCCTTTTTCAGTTAAAACACCCTGCCTTTCATAGCAGCTTCTTCATACTGTCTTCAGAGGGGTTATTTTCCTTATAAGTTCCTGCAAAATAACACCATTTTAGAATATTATTTCAGGTAGTTATGGAAAAAGTTGTGTAACGAGGCCTAACTAGGGTTGTCAATTAAGAAAAAGAGAAAACACTTTCAATAATAGAAAATAGAATAAATGCAAATGCCACTTCCATACCATTACCCAATAAAGAAAAATCTCCGAACAGGGTATCATTTTTGCTAGCTTCAACATTCTAGGAGAAGTGGGAACCTAAGAACTTATACTTACTACATCGATGAAAATGAAAATATGGCATTTGTATTGGATGAAATATGGCAATATAGCAAATTAATTCAACAATATGGCATTTCACCTTAATTCAAAAATATGGCATTTTCTTCTTCATGGCCATTGGATAGAAATTAACTAATCCATTCAACTGATGATTTCTAGTTACAACAGTCTGGTGATAGTAGGAGAATGTTATACATGTAAATTGTACATAGTAAACATATATTGAATATATAGATAATAACTAGAAACTCATAGTACATTTTCAAGTTCAACCATCAATAATCATATCCTCTTAGAATTATGTTTGGGATGAATAGTGTTCCAGCCTAAGATCAAAGAAATAGGATCAATCTAAATAGAAAAATGACTCAATCTCAAATAAGCCTACACATATACACCATAGACTTGACCATTTTTTCCTCTGTGATATAGTCAGTAGTAGGCACAACTACTATTTTTAAGATTTTTGGTTTGTGTCGTCCTTAAGCAGGGACATTGCAGGCATGGCAACTCGTTTCTAGTTGCATTAGGATTATTTGGATTGTCATCAATATTGGTATGGTTTCACGTTAAATTTGGACCTTATTTAATGGAAAGATGACATGTGGGGTTTGCTTTCTACCTTCATTGGCAGATTGCATGCCAAAATACCCTTTTCGTCAAGGATTGATGTGGGATTAATGTACAAGAGAATGGATATCTTCATGTGATATTAACTGTACTCACAAGCTTCAAGATGCTAGTCATTATGCATTCATTTCATTGTGCCAAATGATTCTTGATGAGTGTTCGACATTCGCTTATATTACATTGTGATTCGTCTAGACCTATTTGGAATAATTGGAGATGATTTTAAAGGAAACCTATCCATTGATTACCAAGAAAAGGAACTTTTGTGATAAGGTTGGGTCATGTTGATCAATATCTGATCACCTGAATTGGAAATGTAATGTTCATGATCATGAACTAGGATGTATTCAAAGATGTCAAGGCATCCCGCACTTCTAAAATTCAAGTTCTTGGGTGTCTGGTCCTTCAAAATGTCCTAGAAGTTAACAATTGTCTTCGTTGAGCCAGATTTATTGAGGTTTCTATTTACTTTGTAACAAATAAGCATGCAATGTGGTAATGCAAGGTTGCTAATATGTTTAAAAACTCGATAACAACTGAAAATAGTATTCTTGTTGTTGGTCCAACTCACTAGCATGGGGCTTGTTAGAAGGAAAATGATGATTTGGCAAGTGGGTAGGAAAATGTGGAATGCATTCAAATTAGCTGGCATTTCCTTCTTATAGAATAGACATTTTCACATAGTCAGCTTTGCAAGAGTCAAATAAGCCATTTGGATAATATTTGGCTATCCAGATCTTAACTAGCATGCATATTTTGTCAGAAAGATAGAGATAGTGTTAAAATTGGCAACTAGGGTCAAATTCCACTCAGGTATACTTAGTTGATGAATATAATCATTCCAATGAATCCCTGTTTTCAAGAGGACCAAAATCGATCTAAAGATCGTCAAATTTGGTCAAGAAAATATTTGTTTATTCAAAAATAATTTCTATAAGTTATGATTGTGTTTATGTGGGAAAAATTGAAAATTCAAATTTCAAATTTGCCTCCAAATTTTAAGGTCGGCCTTCCCTCCATATTATATATAAAAAGGAGCCTTCTTCTGCATTTCAATCATCCTATCTCTCTCATATGATGGCCACACGAGAATGGTGTCTCCAACAAAGAATGCAGGGCTTCTTTGGTGTAATGTCAGGGCTATTTGATGGTCTGAATCCCTTGGGAAGAAGGCTGAGCTTATTAGAGTCATATCTAGATACATCTGTGGTCTGATCTGGGTGATCCATCTTCTTTTAAAGATTTGAGTTACATTTCAGGTTAACTGCAGACATAAGAATTAGTAAAAGAATATGGGTGTAATCTTATAAGTAGGCTGCACCTATTGGAGACCATCTCAAGCTAGTTGCTAGCCTTACCTTTCCAAGTATACGCTGAGAAGGGTATGCATCCACCAAGATTGAATGTAGCTCATATTCTCTAAAGTCTGGTAAATTCAGAAGCCTATTTCAGGGCTGGATTAAGTATGAATTTGTATCAGAGGAAGGTCAGCTTATTATGAAGAGAAGATGCAACTTTATAAGGGTGTTTTGGATACATTTGTATGGGCTATTGCGGTATGACTCTTATCCTAACTAGGAGCTGCAATCTTCAGTACTTACTTGGGTAGAAATGATGTGCTTGGATAATTCTGGAATGCTTGTAGGACATCCTTCGGTATCATCTTAATGAATTGCAAGTAACCCTAACCAGCAAGGGCTAATTCAGGAAGCCGTTATTAGTATTCAGAATTGCAGTCTAAGGTCAGATCTTCCATTTGGAAAGTCAGTGTTGACTCTAAAGTCCTTTTACTCCCTCTCTCTATGTTGAACATTTGTTTATGAATAATAAGAAGAATTGATTAAGGGTTTTCCTAGTCTTGGGGTTTTTCCCTGGCTTGCGCCATATCCATGTGTCATCTTGTCTTGGCTTGTCTTTTTCTTCGATCATCTATGTTCTTTAATCAGTTGCTGTGTATATGATAATAATTTGTGTGATGGATAATGGTATTCTGGGCTAATAAAGATCTCTGAAGTAACTGTATTTGCAAAGAACATGTTTTCCTTAAAAATTAAAATGGTATCAGAGCCTAGGTAAAGGGAAGCCCAAGGCAGAGAAAGCAATCACTGAATTCGTGGACAATCCTCCATGTTATCCTCTCCCTACAACTTGATATGCTCAACTATCATCTCTTTCAAGTTGAGATATTTATCGAACGTTTGAAGTGACCATGAGGAGCACTATCTCAAGCATTCAACAAATTCTTAACTCTGGAATTCTCTTAGTCTTGAAGAATCTCTGAAGATGTAAGGGAATGCATAGTTGAAATGGGTTTCAAGTTATGTTTATCTCTTATGTTATGAAATGATAAGGATTTCATTGTTGAATCTCTGTGGGAATAGAAAAGAAATCAAGGAATACCTGATTGTTTGAAGGATCAAGGGGTTTGCTTTATTTGAATATGGTTGATGGCAGCCTCAAATTTTGGCCCCTGTCACAAACCCAATCTAAGGCTCGAATCCATTACATTTGATGGTATGTCGATAAGAAGGTTGGTTAAATTTTATTTCCACCCAATATTCTGCAGAAAATCTATGAAATATCAGTACACTAGGTCGAGGTCATTTCATATGAGGGGAATATTCTGAAGATACTCACTTGATATTGACCTGGAGAATTGCCTTAATAGACTACTCAAGGTTTCCTTGAAGCATGTATATGCCTACGACCCTATGGATGTCACTAAGGTGAGATTGTAGGTGAAGCATTGTTGCGGTATTGATTAACCCTCAATTAGTGAAAAATTCTCAACAGTTTGAAATTTAAATATGTCTAAGATAGTGTGAATTCATGGTCTCCTTAAACACAATGAGCTGGAAACCGTGTTGCAGTAGTATGACTTCTGACTTGTTAAAATTTTTGAAGGATCATAATGGTTCTTATAGTAACTAATTTATGATGTGTTATATTGCTCATATCAAGGCACAATCCTGAATGAGAAGAATAGGGATAGATGTTTGTTTAAAGTCATATGTCAGATCAAGGGCTTCATTATAAATTAAGGTATAATATGTTATAATCTCCCTTGCTTAAATACTGTGACATATTTTGGGGATCTAATATCTAAATATCTGGAACATCATTAAGCTCCCTATCATTGAAATTTCTCTATGACTCAAATCCGGAAGTACGGTAAGATTGTCTAAGTATTCCAAGCTAAAGCATTGGGCATCATAAGACATTAGCATTTTAAGGCAGAAGGGATTGAAGCAACATTTCCTTCAGGTCTCAATAAAAGTGGATGCGGCTTCAAGAGATCATTTTACTTCTGATCAATATTTTGTCAGTAAATGATTCAAAGTTCTAATAGAGTAAGTGAGTTTGTAAAGCTGAAATTTCTACTTTTTGTTGCTACTATAAGGTTGTTGAACAACGTTAAGGTTGGTATTTATGAAACAATAGGAAATGTGTGCTCAGATGTTACCCAGATCATAAGTCTTAATCTTGAAGCCATGTAAAAGAAACATTGAAAGCACTGTATAATTTTCACCATGTCTATGATCCCAATCTACAACAAGTGTTCTCAGATTATTTAGCATATCCCTTTGTAATATTCACTCAATTTCTCTGCAACATTTTAAGCAATCTTCATCAGTAGGACCTATCAGAAACCGAGCAGATCTATGATACCCTTTTTTCTATTGAGAGCTCATAAATGGCTTCTTGAAGCAAGCCTTTTCATCATCCCATAGAGAATGTATTGAAAGAAGAAACAGAGAAGACCATAATTCTGGCTCTCCATATAAGGCCTCACCTTCACGACTTTGATCAACTAGTGCAAGGCTTTAGGGGGAGCTAGAGAATCCATGGTAATATATCTTGATGACTCTTCTCTCAGAAGGCAAGTCATAGTAGTTGATTGATGATTTTGGCACATGGACCTAAGAGTCTATAGCAGAAAAGAGACAGGTTACAAGTGGCCTGATGATTACACAAGATCACCTTCCCTATATTCAGAGGGAGCTATGGTTGAGGTATAAATCTATTAAGGATGTTTGTTTGATGACCCTTTTTGTTTACCGACTTATGAAGGAGGTGATTTTTTATGGAAGACACATCTTTGATTCTCTATTCCTTGCACCTAAAGGTATGACGAGAAGAAGAAGTTGATGTTCTACACATGTATACCTTGTGGGATCCCTGGTATTCCTGACAATCACCCTATGATCCATGTGCCTTGATTCAATCTATGAGTGAGTATAATGTATTGAATAGCTTCTCATTAAGATATCTTCATGATTCTATAATCTGAGGTACACTGCTGGAAGCTAATATTCCCTGAACATCTTAATTCTGGTTCAAAAGGAGAAACATTCAATTTCCATTAAGGTTGCATGTATATAATATCTAGTATGGAGCATGTTGGTTGAAGAAACTCTTTTGAGAGCCACTTAAAACACATGCTTATAACAATTATTGGATTTAGAGAATCCTAGAATTTTCTTATTAACAACATATCCCACTTTATATATCATGGCATGTTCTATCTACAAAAGGATGGATCTTATGCAGGCTTCCTTATGGTCACTATTGTTAGTAATAGGATTTGACATGAGGTGTAACATGGTGGAGTAGGGTGTAGTTGTGTGGCACATGAGTTGTATTGAAAACATGGGAAATAAATCAATCAAGTGTGAAAACATTTGGGTCTTGAACCCAATGATGAATGAAAAAGGGGTTTAGTCAACATTTTGAATTTTAGAAACAAAATTGTGGAGTTTACCCATTGAGTAGTCCATTCAAAGAATCATTACCCCTAGCTTATGGAAAACACCAATGAGAAATGGTGATGGAAAAGCATGATACCATATTGATGGGAAGGATGATGTTAGTAGAGGATGCACGGAAGAAGTATAAAACAACACATGGACCCAAAATAGGGGTCATGGAATGACATAGTAGCTGTGCCATATAGAAAAGAAGATGGTGACCATGTGGAAAGGGAGTTTTCCAAAGAGTAAAAAATTAATTTAAGTGTTAAGAGGCCTTGATTTTAGACCCAATGTAGTCTTTAAATTTTCTTTTTGTTAGGGGGTTAAAGTATATAAAGGCATCCAAGAAGTTCCATAAAAAATTCCCTTCGAGGAATATTTTGCCTCCCTCCATCGACAAGTGCCGATAGTTGGACCTGATGAGATGGTGACATCAATCAGGAGAAAATTTCAATTAAAAGAGTATATATCTAGTGACATCAACATGATGTCATACAACTGAAAAATTCAATCATGTGGAAGTGAATATAGTCATATCCCCCTCAAGGAATATTTTCTCGTAGGTGTTTTCCAAGCCAACCATAGAAGCCAATGGATGATTTTGATGGGAATGACATTAAGGTGATGTCAGTCCAATAAGAATCATACGGAGGAAAATGAATATGGTTGATTTAGTCAGCCAAAAAATACTGGAAAGGACCCATTAGGGAGGGTCATTAAGGAATATCTTTCCCCCAACTACTAGGAGGCTCGAGGAGAATTGTTGACAATGAAAACCAATAGGTTAAGGTACTAGTCATCGAGTCATGATTTCACACTATAGGCTAAAAATTTTGGCTATAAAATGAATAGACATTGAGGATAAAAATGGTATTGTGGGGAGGCATTATGGCTTGATCAAGGCCATGATCATTGAATTTTAAGATCTCCAACTACCATTATAGTGTTATGGTGGTTGGGGAATGCACTAGCACATAATCTATTTTGGTGAAGGAAGGAAAGATGGCTAAGTGAAGGGTCACGAAAGTGTAGAATGACAAATTAGTAATATGGAAGAATGATGATGTGGTGTACAAATATGGAAGAAATCTCAATGACGCTTGAAAAAATTTATATGGCTTTTCCAGCCTCTGCACAAGAAAACGATGAGACCAATAAATGTAAGAGAATGGTATCAAAGATAAAAAATTATGTGGTCCATTTCATGAGGAAACTAGGTGTGTGATAGAGGAATCTAGAAGTGGAGGGGATTGGGGGAAGGTGACCCAAGGGTCATTTAATTATGAGAACTTATTGGTAGAGGGGTGGTCCTTAGATGAATTCCAGATGGTGGAACTGAAAGTCAATTCTCCTTTTGTTAGACAGAACAACCTTTCCTTCTCAACGTTAACATCATTTTGAGGGAGTTATTGTTACCATGAGTGTTCTTGTAAAAGTATCTATATTTTTGGTAAATTGGCATACGTTCCCAACCTCATACTCTTTTCATTAAGAAACGAGGGAAGCCTCCCTTTGTAGGTAAAGTTTCCTTTCTTGATGTTTAAAATTGGCATCACTGTAGCATCTTTTATGTACTTCGCTTCTCGATACGGTTTTTCAACCACTCAAATGATATTACTTCCAAAACAATGTTATAAACTCCAAAGTTCTATCCCCTTGATTCAATAATTTGCAGAAAGTGTCCATGTATCAGACTTGGTAACATTTGTAAATGGATCAAATGTGACACTTGAAAAAACACATCCACTGATCAATGGTAGAAATCATCATTGCACAAAAACAAGTTAAAAATTTGGACTCACACCATTGAAAAAATGCACCACATGTAGCTTTGTCACCTTAAAACAAGCATGCTACAAAAATAAGAAACCCTAGGCTTCAACCATCTTGGCCTTCTCTAGTTTACAAGGGCTCCAATCCTTGATGATTCAAAGCCTGAAAGAAGTAATGATAGGCATATTCTGCAAAGAGTGTTCCTAAAGTGAAGAAATGAGAAGAAGATATAATCTAAGCCAATTCTGCTAAGAAAATACAACCAGTGGGGGAATAAAAAACATGTCCATTGATCAATGGTAGCAATCATCAATGCATAAAACAAGTTCAAACTTTTGGACTCACGCCATTCAAAAAATGCATCACATGTAGCTTAGTCACCTTAAAGCGGGCATGCTACAAAAACAAGAAAACCTAGGTTTCAACCATCTTGACCTGCTCCATTTTACAAGGGGCTCCCATCCTTGATGATTAAAAACCAAAAAGGAGTAATGATAGGCACATTCTGCAAAGTGTGTCCCTAAAATGAACTCAAATAGTTTTTCTTACTTCGCATTTCTCTTCAAAACCTATTTAGAGATTTAATATTATACAAAGTAAGTAATATTTGTTTCTGAGACAAAAGTAGAGCAAATCCATCTTACATCAAGACATCATTAGAGACTAGGAGGTTTATTTGTACATTTTTTGTGTGAATCAGAGACAAAAAAAGGCCTATCTATCTGTTATAATGATTTCCCATGGCTCTATTATCAGAAAAGAGAATTCTTAAAGATACAAAGCATTGTTAGTTTCATCATTTTATGTGTCAAGTTCTAGAAATAAATGTTTGTAGCTTACCAAAACCCTTTCCCTCCAGAAGGCCATTTCAATACAAGTTCCACCAATTTCCTTATGCCACCTACCTTTGCAATGGCCCTTGAGCGAAAGAAAACAAACATTAGCTTCATGTATTGTTTGGAAAGGAGGAAGAAAACTTGTTATGTTTTGGATGATAGAAAAATGAAGGAGTATTTAGTCAAACGTCCCAGTTTTTCCAATCAATGATGACAACTATAATTTACATTGTACTTCTAATGCATACAATGAGCAGGTAGCACCACCAACATGCACAATGAAGGCAGGGTGCTCAATAAAGAGGAAAATAAGGATTCATTTTTTTCATTTTTAGATTTTATATTAAAAAGTAAACAAAGAGAATATAGTCAAAACCTTGTGCTCTTCTCTTAGAGACAGGTTCGATAGTCCCCTGCAGCCTCCTTAGCAACCCATATATTATGGGACCTGGCAAGGGCTATGAAAATCCTAATGCCTCCTTCCATAGAAACCACTTTGGCACCATCCGCATTGACTGATAAATTTGCTATGCCCCATAGAAGAACATATAAAATGCACTTGTGGACAACCTGATTGAGCCTTTAAATAAGTAATTGGAGAAGCACTCAAACAAACTGACTCTCCACCTGCACACAACTAAAAAGTGCAGCTAATAGAGATAATTAATTTCACAGAACCATCCATGGAAAAGTAAATTAAGAAAGTTTTGCAGAATGCAAGGCAAAAAGAGACCGACTGACCTATAAATTGGGAATGTTGGTTTCACAGGATCACTTATGAACAAGATTGAGAAATTGATACAAATTGCAATGTACCTTTGTTGCTTCTAGTTGTACCCCTCTCATCATGACTTTGCAAGATCCAACAGAACCCAACACTACCTTCATGCATTGCAACTTATGCCCTAGTAGGATCAACAATTACAATCTCAGCATCAATCACCACAAACATTGAAAGTGTAGTGACTTCTCTCCATAATTCAATGCACACAAAACCTTTAAGATCTCCAAAAACAATGATCTCAAAGCCAAATCTAGGGCTATATCCCTGCGTGATACATCCACCGTAACCAATATCAGAAGACTGACCCAGAGTTTCAAATCGATTGTCCACTTGATTTTTTGATAACCTACCACAGAAAAAAACCTAAGAGTAGATGTGTTTCCTAGCGCCATCTCATCGAAAATCATCCAATCAAAGGGGCTAATCTCTAAAATATTGCAGCAATGCTTCACAAGTGCCCCTATATCAACCCCATCCACTTCCCTCGACACTGATAGCCAGATCTGTTTAAGCATTTTGAAATAGAGGGCAACAACATCTTATCACATCACTCATGATTTTATCGCATAAGTGTAGCCCTAGTTGCAGGCTGTTGAACCGCTAGTGGTGGCTCGCTAGCATGGAAAGCGATGAATCCATGAGGGCACATCACCTGTCCACATGCATCACATTCATATATTTGATTTCCTTTTCCTTCAGTCTTATTACCATGTTCTTGGCACTGCCTCCTTGGAAGCTTACACTCCACAATTTATTAGGCGCAGTGGTAGAGTCTAGAGGCATAACGAAGAGCCTAAAAGCCACTATAAATGGAAGAGCCTAAAAAACCCTACAAATGGAGGCAAAGATAATGGAAGAGCCTAAAAACCCCTGCAAATGGAGGAAAATCTAGGCCTATCAAAACCCATGCAAAAGGAGGCGAGGTTGGCACTGTCATAGGAGGAGAGGTTGGCCTTGTCCCTGGGATTCGAGAGGGAAAACAATGTAGCAATGCTTCGTCCAAAGAGTCGACCAGTCAACCTCACGCTCCTCTTTCGACCTACTTGTAACAATTACCTATCTCCAACCCTCATCGTGTCTACTTCCCCTCCTCTTTTTCGTAATTTTTCCGCTCCTTGAACGAATTGTCTTACTTTCTAACTTACCACAATTAAAATAGTTTTAACTTTTAAACTAAAACAATAGTTTAGGATTTTAAAATAAAATATTAGTTGGCCTTAAAAAAATGTTTTATAGTGATATAATTTTTATGTGTAGCAGTGATATAATTGTTATGGTTGTTTAATCATTTATTGTTTTTATAAATGGTTAAGATAATCTTATTAATCAATGAGGATTACTATTTTTTTTATTCATGAGGATTATTTTAAGATGTTTGTGCATAATTTAGGTGTAAGTGTAAAACAATTCAATATAAAATGTTGTTTTTGAGTGCTTTAAAGAGGATAGAGATTAAAGTACAAATTAGATTATAGAGGGGTGTGATGAGTTTAGGATTTTAAAACAAAATACTAGTTGGCCTTAAAAAAAGTTTTATAGTGATATAATTTTTATGTGTAGTAGTGATATAATTGCTATGGTTGTTTAATCATTTATTGTTTTTATAAATAGTTAAGGTAACCTTATTAATCAATGAGGATTACTATTTTTTTTTCATGAGGATTATTTTAAGATGTTTGTGCATAATTTAGGTGTAAGTCTAAAATAATCCAATATACAATGTTGTTTTTTAGTGCTTTAAAGAGGACAAAGATTAAAGTACAAATTAGATTATAGAGGGATGTGATGATTTTCTTAATTATTAAAATACCTATAGTGATTAGATGGAAAAGAAGCAAAGAATATGCACCTTATATGAAAGTAAAATTTAAATAAGTGCACTTTAATGACAACACAATCCTTGTAGCATTATAACATGTACAAAACAACCACATTAACTCAAAGAGCTATAAAATAAGCATATTAGAATCCATTCGATATGTGAATGAAGTGTTAGAAAGTAAATCATAAAGACATTGTACCATGGGCTACCCTATCAAGCTCTTACATGCAGTAGTGGAAGTGCTCTCAAGTCTAAAATGGATGAGGGTAGGTGATGAGAAGCTCTTGACACCTTTGTAAGTAAATCCACCCTCTAGAATGAGGACTTGCACCTCTCCTTTATATAAAAGGATAGGAAGAGAGATAATGTAGTCGAGGAAAGAGAAGAGGATCAAATTGTGGGTTAAAGGCTTGTGTGCTAGATCATTTTGGATGTCACAATTCCCCTCTAGTGAATTTGATCTCTTTCAAAACTAGGTTTGTTGAAAGTAGACACCTGCTCAAAACACTTCATAGCTAATGTTTTTCCTTTAATTGACAAATATGTTGAAAGTATCTTTAGTGAGGTGCATGTCTTCTAAAATATGTGTTGTTTTAGTACGTAATACTCATGATAATGCATTAAATGTATGAGCAACAAGTCAACACAACACTGTGGCACTGCTTCTCCACAATATCTATTTTTTTTCTTATTATGAAGTTCCAACCTACTAGAAATAGTTCAATATGGTTCCCCTGTTGTATCTTAAGAGACAATCCGTCGGTTGTGAAAGGAATCAGTGCTTAAGACATTTTAAAAGTGTGTGATAGAAATAGTTTTATAATGAGGTATCAGTTCTATCTCACTGGAAACTAGTTTTCTAAAACCCCTAATGATCTGGAATAATAAAATATTTCACAATGCCATTGACTATTGATATCTGAATGGAAAAGAAGAATTGCAGGAGAAACTCAAAGTAGTATGTTGTAAACAAAGAATCTATTACTTTTAAGTTTCAAAGGAAATTCATGGAGAGAGGGGAATCTCAAAATAACATGTTGTAAACACAGAATTTATTACTTTAAAGTTTCAGAGAGAGTTTTTGAAGAGTGGGGAAATTTGAAATAATATAATGTAAACACATAACCTATTACTTTTAAGTTTCAAAGAGAATTTGTGAAGGGAGAAGAGATGGAGCGAAGGAGCGCTTATTAAGGCTATTTAAATCTTACTTACAAACGTAAATGAGAGACCAACTTCTTCTTTAATTCACTTCATTCAAGGAAGAAACCACATAAAATGGAACAAGAAACACGATTCACCATCAACAGTTGCAGGAAACTTGTTGCTTCTTTCATTAACCATCAGAAAAAGAAGTACAAAATGTAGTCCCCAAGAGGTCCAGAACTCGGAACCTTCCCTCTATCTTTCTCTCCTCCTTATATACAAACAAAATCAATTTGTAACTGCTCGAGCTTCTTCAAACTCCAAGACTGCCCAAAACTATTAAACTATGTACATTCAATTCCTCTTAGGAGCTTAGCCGATCTTAACAAAGAAAACAAAAGAACACTTTCCATATAATCCTTTTGATTAATCTGATTTGTTGATGATGTGTCTCCTTCCGTTTCGGCTGTGATGTCCTAACAGTCTGCTTAAACGTATCTCCACCCGACTCTACCCATGCTTTTGCGTTTCAAACACTGTCATCATGTCACCTGCTACTCGGCTCTGCCTCTTCTGCTCATGCTTGCTGCATTCCATCTTCTCTTCTCCTTTTCTTTGCGTCGGGTCACATACCCGAGTCTTTTTTCTCACGTTCAAACTTTCTTCCATTATCAAGGCGTAAACGCTTTTAAGACTTCTACACGTAGTTTCGGGTCTTTTTCCACCCGAGTCTACTCTCACGTTCAACCTTTTCTTCATAAAACACCCCAAGACTTGGACTTGAAATATATTCTATTCACCTCTAAAGAATGCATCACGTTCGCTTTCTATCACATTTTGGCGTTTCACCGGTTTTAGGTTATGATCCTCCTTTTCCTCCTCCGATGCGATTTAACACAGGAAATGATTTACATCTGGATTTGAAATCCTTTGGAGTTCACCTTTGAAACTACATCGCATCTAGGTTCCTTATCGTACTTCGCAAGTTTAAGAATTTCGCAATATTTTCAATTTCGCGATTTCCCAAATTAGCCCGAAATCCTTATCGCATGCGATGTGCGATATACTTCGCATCGCATCGACAACTCCACGTCTTTATCGCATCGCAAATTAAATCACTTACCATGCAAAGACTTAGCAATAAACACAAAAATCGCCAATGTGCGATATGCGCCGTCTTCTGTGATTTGGTTCATCCATCGCTTGCTATTATTTCTGTGACTTGATCCTCACCGTCCATCTTTGCTTCACTTTGGTTTGCCGACTTGACCGATGTGCTCACGACTTTCTCCATTTGCTGACATGACCCGTTGAACTGCACGTGCCCTTGTGCATTGTTTTGAATGCTAGCCCGACTCTTCCTCTGCATTCACGACTCCTTCACGCCTTTGCTTCTTTGGTTTTGGTTCAAGTGCACATGTGATGATGTCATACGTTGGCCACCTATAAAATTTGTTCTATCAAAAGGTGGCCAAAAAATTTGTTGGAGCCTTCAAGAAATAGTTTCATTGCCAAATGTTGTCTCTTGACACATCTGGAAGATCTCATGCCCATGTCTAAAAATTCTTCACTGCTGTTTCCCTTCAAAACTCAGAAATTCTGCTAAAAATTCCATGAGAGAACTGCTGCAAAATCCCCTTTCCTCCCCTTCCTTCACTCACAAGCTAACCTTCATTTTTACTCTTTTTCCCCATCATTTTCCTCTGATTTCCATTTTTCCTCATTTTTCCCTTCATATAATCCACCTGGCATAGTTTAAAACTCCTTTTTTAAACTATAGCGAAACCCTCGAATTCCTTTGAAAACTAGAGAAAATCATGAAAAAACCCATTTTGTATTAAGGGTTTAAGCCCCTTTGGGCCAAGTCTCAACCACTTCCCCACCGTATGCCCATGGTGCTAAGACCAAGTGCTAAGCCTTTCTACGCTTATCGCATCAGAGAAAATCCAAAGCGCACAAGTTTGTTTTCATTGTATTGACAAAAGTTCCGATGCGATTGGCCCTGTGTGTCACAGCCCCCGATCATGTTGTTACCTTATATAACCCTTTGAGCCCGCAATTGGGTGCTAAACCTTTTTGAAAATCCATCTCCGGTCCATTATTTCTTTCATAAATCCAAAAACCCTTTTACCCAAAGTTTGGTCTAACGCGCCCATACAATGCTTTTTATAATATAAAAATGGTTAGATCAAAAAGACTGATGCGAAATCGCATCGGAGAAATCCAAATGGGTTGATTGAAAGACCGGGCCCGAAAGCTCCGATTGTGATTGGCCCTTGATATATAAACCCCACCCCCTTCACTTTCATCCCATGCAACCTACACCCTAGGACCAAGTGTTGAAGTCCCGAAGCGCTTAATCGCATCGCAAGTTTTGAATGGGTTGATTGAAAGACCTGGCCCGAAGCTCCGATTGCGATTGGACCTTGTTATATAAAGCCCTGGGCCCATTTTATTCCATACATCCAGTGGCCCCGCAATTGGGTGCCAGCCACTTTATATATATATTCCGCCCCGATCCACTAAAACCTTGGTTTTATTTAAATTTGTGGGTTTTTCATAAAGTGTAAAGGTTTCCACCGGTACAAAGTTGAAAAGATATTTACCGTTGATCTAAAGCTGATCAATGGCCCGTGAAAAATCGCAAATTTTCAATCACATACTTTTGTTTGTCCCCCCGATCGCCCATCCCTCCGATTCATTCCCCACCGTTGATCTGATCCTCATATCAACGGTCATCGCTCAATCGCATCGCAAAGTTTCAATCGCATACATTTGTTTGTCCCGCCGATTTCGATCCTCCGATTGAATCTGGACCATCCATGTGTCCAGATCGGACGGCCCGGATCTAATTTCGCTTCATACCATCGCCCTCCACCTTTCGCCAAAGGGTTTTCAAAACCAATCTCCACCGTTGATCATCGCGCTATCAACGATTCTATTCAATTCTTCCTTCCGCTGCTTTTAAACCTCCTCTCAGCTAATCTCCACCGTTGGATGATGCCATCCAATGGCTCTGCTCTCATCCCACGCCTCTGAAGCAGTGAACCCAAAAACATAGGATTTCTTAATATTTTGTGTATTTTGCAGGGATTACTGGTTTCCCATAGTATCGAAAGAAAGGCCAAAGGCTGGGAAAGACGTTTCCCGTGCCATTGATTCATCAATGGAGACCATTCACAAGGTTCGGATTCGACGTTTCATCATTGTTTCATGAGGCATTGATGCCATATGAGCCCCGCACGGCCTCCACATTAACAAGACACAAAAATACATTGAAGAAACAAAGAGTATCAGTGTTTGAAGACTTCCCAACACAATTTGAAGGATTAAGGCACGTATTCAGTAAATCAAAGCCAAAATCAACGGATAAAAGCATCATAAAGACCGGAAGACACAAGATAAGCCGGATTAGACCTAAAACACAGATCTCAAGTAACTTAAAAGTGTTTTGGGAAGAAACGAGGACATCTTTCGATCCGAGAAAGCCTCCACCGCTTGAAGCAGAGGCTAATCGAACCCTCTCCAGCTCCTAAAGGCACCTGCAACCTTGCAATAATCATAGAAGGCTTAGTCATTTTCTGAAACAAGAGGTGTTTACCTGAGGACAGCTGAACAATTAATACAAATCAAAGATCTTATCTCTAATTGTTGGCAAAACTATTTTAAAGATTAATAATAGCCTAGAAGTAAATCTTTTTTATCATTAGGCCTTAGGAAGCAGAAAACGGAGTTACTTCAACATGACACAGAGGCCCTCAAAGGCCAAGAAGTCATCAATCTGTATTAATTGACCCAACAGATATTTTCATCAAATTCCACCTCCTTTTTCTTCTATAAATACTTCTGTAGAAGATAAGCAAATGTTGGTCTCTGGACATCTGAATGTATGTAATAGTTATTCTGAAGCTACTGATGCCCTGTTTGCAACTTAAAGATACATAAGCCACTATGAAAAGTTCGAAGTTGGCAGAACCCATAGGAACTTCTTTGATTATGCTTGGTTTGAACATCAACTCTATTTGATTTATGGTGGGATCCTGATTTATGTCAATGGTGATGTGTTCCTCCCTTTATCAATTGTTATTTTTAATGTTTCACTCTATCACACTTTCTACGACAAGAGCGACAAACATTTGTTGGGAAGAATACGGGGGGGGGTGGGTGAATCAGTATTTTGGGCTGAACAATTTTTCTTTTATTTCACTTAAATCCATATGTTACATTATTGCATCAACATGTATGTTCAGATATCTTATTATGACTTTACTTAGAGCATTGCATCATTCATTCATCATATGAGCAGTAAGCATGAACATAAATAACAAAACAGACCATCAAACAAAAGCATCACACATGAACACCATGATTTTTAGGTGGAAACCCAAGTCGGGAGAAAAGCACCGCTGCCGTTGTCTCAGCCTACAATATTTTATTATAGAGAAAAACTTCTTACAATCATGTACTGGTGCAGACTTATACCAGCATGCAGGCACCCACCTGTAGAAGGCTAGAAACTTCTCTCGTTTACCAGCCTCACCTGGAAGGGAGCTTCAACACCTTGCTCTTGTTTACAACCCCTTTATTCAATCATCAATAAACATATTTTGCCCAAAACTTCATAACAGAACAGTGAGACCACTGTAACCAGAATGTCAGAAATAACCCAGACATAAGAGAATATATGCATTCAATATCTCGTGTATCCTTCTGTGTATATTAATCTTCAAAAAAACCCAAACTGTCATATGCACTTTCAATGTAGATGACCCGCATAGATACGTGCTTTTCTTGTATAGATCTGTAATTATATATTTTGCAGAGCAGGCCAGATCTATATAAACTTACACGGAGTTATATGTGTTCTTCAGCAGACATGCGCCAACTCTTCATCATTTATTCTGATGAATAAACTCAAGACTCATCACCTTGAGATCAATATATCTCGATGGGTGCATCATAGACTCAGAATCATCAATTAAGCATATGCCAATGCATTCATACGGATATTCCCTTTGAGAATTCTTCTTCCAACCTACTTTGCCTTTTACGAATTATCATCTTTTCCTTTTTATATAGATTTCCACTTTATTAAAACAGTGAGTCAAAAACCATTCTTCTTAAAGGTATTCCTTTGACAATATTTCCATTAGTTTGTACAGGACATATTCTTTTAATTTGTTATAATTGATAAATAAATATATTCTAATTTTAATCCCCTTGATTAACCTTCGGACTTTATAAACAATATCCAACACTTTCAAATAGTTTAATATTTCAATAAGCCTTTGACCCCTGGCCCACATATGCGCCCCCACTGTACCAAAATAAACTTTACGCAACTCTATTGCCCGATCACAGTTAGATCGCGAGCCTCCAAGATCAACGGTACATATGCATATCGCTCGACCTCTGATGCCGAAAGTTAACGTGCGATGGCCGAACGTTATCATACGATGGCGCGCAGTGGTGGCGGTTTTCCCCGGACACGTGTCACTTGTTTTATGGAATTGGACCCAAACTCTTGAATACCGCTTATCCCGCAAAAGTGGTGCGATATGGGCAATCCACTTTCGCAAATCCATTCGCGGTTTTTAAACAGTGATCAACCGTCCAATCGCTCCGTACCCCAAGTTCCGTATAACTTTTATTTAATTGTTCTTTTCCCGTGATTATGTTAATAAAACTCAGGTTAAATATAATTTTATATAATGTGCCCTGTACACACAGAACCCGTTTGAAGCTCACTGTATCGTGGCCTTAGCACCCCAAAATCTTATACAAAAACACGAATCGATCCATAGATCATGACACAGAGTTGCAGGGAATTTCGTACGAGAAAAGGACCAATCAATACCCCAATTTCTCTGGGTATTTTCCACCTAACAGAATATCACCGAAACTCAACCATACGCATATTTTATTTCTCAGAATACATACATTATACATGAATTAACTTCCGCAGGGATTCTAATATTTGTCAATTCAATTCAACCCTATCTTTGGACAACTCTCCTTTAATTCATTGCTTGTCTCTGTAAATGCATTTTTCCTCTGTTCTTTTCTGCTACATTTAGATGCCAATTCCTTTGCCACATCCTTTTCCATCAATGACAATATCTTTAACAATCTCCCCCTTTGGCATTGATGGCAATATTCGTCCTCTGAAAAACTTATAGGAACCCTTTGTTGCTTTGCTTTTCCTCCCCCTTTGACATCAATGGCAAAGAGTTGACAATACCATGCTTTCCCTGAGATCATGCTGCATCTAACAAGATGACTTATAAATGCCAACGATGCATCCTTTTCATATGACCAATGCTCCCCCTTAGCCTGTGCTTTTAGAGATGCCCAATAGTATCATGCTGCATTTAACAAGATGACTTATAAATGCCAACGATGCATCCTTTTCATATGAAAAATGCTCCCCCTTAGCCTGTGCTTTCAGAGATGCCCAACAACACCTCACAACCAATTTAATATTCTGAATTTAAGTAGACCTGTTCCTCTACATGGCAGAGACTACTCCCAGTTTCTGTCTGAGATATTCGAACGCTTCCCTGGGTAGAGGTTTGGTAAATATATCAGCAACTTGTTCTTTGGAGGAAACATACTCCAATTTCACCTTTTGTTCAAGCACTTGTTCACGTAAGAAGTGATATTTGATGGGAATGTGCTTGGTATTGGAATGCATAACAGGATTCTTTGAGATACTGATAGCACTTGTATTATCACACATAATGGAGATAGGAGGTGAACATTTGATTTGAAAGTCTTGTAGGGTTTGCATCATCCAGAGAAGTTGAGTGCAACATGATGCCGCAGCCACATATTCTGCTTCTGCTGTAGATAAGGCAATGGAGCTTTGCTTCTTGCTGAACCAAGATACTAACCGGGGCCCCATATAGAATGCACCACCACTAGTGCTTTTTCGATCATCAACATTTCCAGCCCAATCTGCATCAGTGTAAGCATGAAGAGTAAGATCAGCATTCTTTGGATACCATAATCCAAAGTCTTGAGTTCCTTGTAGATATTTGAATATTCTTTTGACAGCCTGAAGGTGAGACTCTTTTGGATTAGCTTGGAATCGTCCAACAATCCCAACTGCATGCATAATGTCTGGTCTAGTCCCAGTGAGATAAAGTATACTTCCTATCATAGATCTGTATTCTGGTTGATTCACCGTGGGAGAATCATCATGAGAACTGAGATTACATCCGGTTATCATTGGTGTACTTACAGGTTTGCACTCTTCCATGCCATACTTCTTCAGAATTTGCTTAAGATATTTTTCTTGTGATAAGAATATTCCATCTGTTGCTTGTTGCACTTGCAAGCCAAGAAAGAATGTTAGTTCCCCAAGTAAAGACATTTCAAATTCTTGCTGCATATCAGAAGCAAATTTCTGACTCATAGACTCTTCATTACTTCCAAAAATGATATCATCAACATATACAACCACAATCAATAGTTTTTCATTTTCATTTTTTGTGTATAAGTTGCTATCAGCAGACCCCTTTGAAAATCCTTGTTGATGAAGATATTTGTCAAGACGATAGTACCATGCCCTTGGAGCTTGTTTGAGACCATATAGAGCCTTTTTAAGTCTACAAACAAGTTTTTCATCATTTCCCAATATGAATCCTTCTGGTTGTTCTATATAGACTTCTTCTTCTAGATCACCATTGAGAAAAGAAGATTTAACATCCATTTGATAGACTTTGATTTGTTGGAAGCTTGAAAAGGCAAAAAACATTCTTATGGCTTCAAGTCTGGCTATAGGAGCAAAGGTTTCTTCAAAGTCTATACCTTCTTGTTGAGCATACCCTTTGCACACAAGTCTAGCTTTATTTCTTATAACATCCCCATTCTCATTTAACTTGTTTTTGAATATCCATTTAGTTCCAATGACATTTTTTTCATGAGGTCTTGGTACTAATTCCCAAGTGTGATTCTTTTCAATTTGATCAAGCTCTTCATTCATGGCTTGAATCCAACATTCATCTTTGCTAGCTTGACTGACATTGTGTGGTTCAATAGTGGACAGAAATGCCAGATTTCTAGAAGATCCCACAAGAGTCCTTCTTGTTTGTACACCTGATCCCTTTTCTCCCAAAATTTGAGATTCTAGATGATTCTTTTGAACATATCTAGATGGAGCCTTTTCAGACAAATCCTCTTCGGGTTCTTCACTGGGTTCACTGTTTGTATCATTACTATTTGATGTAGAAGGATATGTGTCATCATCATCTTCATTTTTTGTTTGCTTTTCTTCTTTTGGAGCTGCAGGAGACTCATCAATAACAACATCAATACATTCAACAATCTTTCGAAGTCTTTTATTGTAACATTTATATGCCCTACTCCTAGAGGAGTAACCAAGAAATATTCCTTCATCTACTCTGGGTTCAAACTTGCCAAGTTTTTCATCATTATTCTTGATAAAGCATTTGCTCCCAAAAATTCTAAAATGCTTTATAGTGGGAGGATTACCATACCAGAGTTCATATGGAGTTTTATCACAATTTACATGAACATGTGCTTTGTTGAGAATGTTTACTGCTGTATGTGCTACTTCTCCCCAAAATGTGTCAGGTGTTCCGGAATCATAAAGCATAGCTCTAGCCATTTGTTGAACTGTTCTGTTCATTCTTTCTGCAACACCATTCTATTGTGGAGTGCCAGCTACAGAGAACTGTCTTTTTATGCCATGTTGTTCATAGAATTCAAGGAATTCATTAGATGTATATTCTCCTCGATCAGATTTGAGACACTTGATTTTTAGATCTAATTCATTCTCAACTAGTGCTTTGAAGATCTGAAATTTCTCAAATGCTTCATCTTTGTGTTTAAGCAGCCCAATCCAACACATTCTAGAGAAATCATCAATGAATAAGATATAGTATTCTTCACCTCGTGGTGAATTTTTCCTCATAGGTCCACATATGTCAGTATGAATGAGTTCAAGAGGCTTACTTGATGATCCTTCCTTGGCATTAAATTGTACCCTGGTTTTCTTGTCGAATTGGCAAGATTTGCATATGATATTTTCAGGTAGAGTAATATTGGGAAGATCACGAACAGCTTTAAGTCTACTTGATTTGTTGATTTGAGAGAAGCTCAGACGCCCCAACCTTCTATGCCATAGCCAATTTTCTAAATATTTACTCAAATAACATTGTTCTTTGGGGTTCTTCAATATATACAGGTTGTTTGGAGTTCTTTTTCCTTTTATAATTGCTTTACCTGTATCAAGATCACGTACCACACATTCTTTTGAACTAAAGACAACTTCAGTTCCTTGATCACACATTTGACTTACACTTAACAAGTTATGCTTTAATCCATCCACATACATGACTTCATTATCTTTCACCTTTTCTTTTAGAAAAACAGACCCTTTTCCCTTAATGACCGCAGGAGTATCATTTCCAAATGTGACATTTTTTTCTTTTTCTAGAGCACTATATGCAAGAAGTTTGTCTTTATCACCTGTCATGTGTCTTGAACATCCACTATCAATGTACCATTGGTTTTCTTCATCTTCTGCAAATAACGCTATGCCACAATTTTCAACTTGTAATTCCTTCTTTTTCCATACTTTGGAGCTTGAAGGAACATGTTATTTTGGCTGAACTTTGCTCCTGCATTCAGATTCTTCATGGCCAAAGTTATTGCAATAAGCACATTCAACTTCATTTTGAAGAGGAAAAAAGTTGTTATAGGTATTCTTCTTTGTTTCAATATCAATCCTTTTCTTTCTTGCTTCTCTTGTCATGATGGTTTTATATGCAACACATTGAACAACTTTATGACCAAAATTGTGACATGAGAAACATTGTCCATTGAAGAAGAAATTTCTGCGATCATAAAATCTTCTATATGAATTTACTTGTTGATTGGTGTTTCTTTGAAAGACATTCTTGTTAGTGTTTTTTGAATTGAGATGATCATGCTTTATCGGTAAAGATTCTTTATTCCCTTGCTGAGTGGCAGCATGTTGTAAACCAGCTGTAACTGCTTTTAGATAATTTGGTGCTGAAGCCTGAGAAGATTCTCCAATATATCCAAGACTTGTCTTTATAAGAGGAGAACGTTGTACCTTGATAATCTCATCTAATGTTTCAGATCCTTTAGCAAATCTAAGATTCAGAGTCTTTACTTTCTCAAGTTCTTTTCTTAAACTTACTACTTCACACTCTAATTTCTCATTGTGTTTCTCTTTTTCTTCAAGCTGATTTTTCAGAGTTTCTATGGTTATTTTACTTTCTTCTAAGCAAATTTTGAGTTTATTGTTTTCATCAAGAAAATCACTGTCTTCTAGAGCATCCACAAAAGTATCTTTTTCTTCTCTAGATTCCTTTTCAAATGCCATGAGTAGTCTAAGATCTTGTTCGCATTCTTCCTCACTATCAGATAACCCATCACTATCTTCATGAGTATAGTAACTCTTTCTAGTGCTAAAACGATTCTTATTCCTTTTTGCTACTTCCTTCCCCCTTTTTATGTGTTTCCTTATAAGGACACTTAGCAGCATAATGACCAACTATTCCACAATCAAAACATTTGAAAGGAAGCTTACCTCTAAAACGTCCTGTGCCAAGTTGAAGTTTCTTTACAAAGTTTATCTCATCTTCTTCTGAGATATATCCTGATCCTTCTGGTTTTTGTACTTCCTTCCCGTTTGTAGAAGTTCTAAAGACTGCTTCTTTGACTTTTGATGGTCCTCCTCTTCTCATTTCATATGCAGTTAGTATGCCATGAATTTGCGCCACAGTAAGATTTTGAAGATCCTGTTTTTCTTCAAGAGCAGAAACTTTTGACTCAAATTTTGTCGTTAGTGATCTTAAGACTTTCTCAACCAAGGTAGATTTTGTTATTGTTTCTCACAGATTTCTCATACGATTTAAAATATCATCAAGACGTAAAAAGAAGTTGGAAATGCTCTCCTCATTATCCATTTTTAGATTCTCATATTGAATTCTGAGAGTTTGGAGTTTAGCACTTTTTACCTTTACATCACCTTCATAACTTAGAATGATTTTGTCCCATATTTTCTTGGCTGTATTCAGCTGCATGAATTTGACAAATTCTGATTCAGTTAGACTTCCCAATAGAGCATTGACTGCCTTTGCATTTTTTTCATAATTATTTCTTTCCGTCGGATCTGTTGGTACCGCAGCTAGGTATTGATATCCTTGTTCAACGATTGCCCATACCTTTGTTCCCAGTGACTGAAGATAGGATCTCATCCTTGTTTTCTAGAAGATTAAATTGTTTTCGTTAAAGAGCGGAGGCCTGATAGATGCTGTTCCATCTTGATTACTCATCTTGCTTGATCTTCCTTCTAGCGGCTAAGCTTTTTCAAAAGGACCTGCTCTGATACCAATTGTTGGGAAGAATACTGAGAGGGGGGGGTGAATCAGTATTTAGGGCTGAATTTTTTTTCTTTTCTTTCTCTTAAAACCATATGTTAAATTATTGCATCCAACATGTATGTCCAGATATCTTATTATGTCTTTACTTAGAGCATTGCATCATTCATTCATTAGATGAGCAGTAAGCATGAAAATAAATAACATAACAGACCATCAAACATAAACAACACATATGAACACCAGCATTTAAGGTGGAAACCCAATTCGGAAGAAAACCACCGCTGCTGCAATCTCAGTCTTCAATATTTATTATAGAGAAAACTTCTTACAATATGTGCTGGTGTAGAATTATACCAGCACGCAGGCACCCACCTGCAGAAAGCTACAACCTTCTCTTGTTTACCAGCCTCTCCTGGAAGGGAGCTACTACCCCCTGCTCTCGTTTACAACCCCTTTATTCAATCATCAATAAACATATTTTTTCCAAAACTTCATAACATAACAGTGAGACCATTGTAACCAGAATGTCAGAAATAACCCAGACTTCAGAGAATATATGCATTCAACATATCGTGTATCCTTCTGTGTATATTAATCTTCATAAAAACCCCAACTTTCATATGCACTTTCAATGTAGATGACCCGCATATATACGTGCTATTCTTGTATAGATTTGTAGAGCAGGCCAAATCTATATAAACTTACTCGGATTTATATGTGTTCTTTAGCAGACATGCACCAGCTCTTCATCGTTTCTTCTGTTGAATAAACTCAAGACTCATCACCTTGAGATCAATATCTCTATGGGTGCATCATAGACTCAGAATCATCAATTAAGCACGTCGTCTGTTCATATGGATATTCCTTCAAGGAATTCTTCTTTCTCAACCCTCGCACACGCCCACACCGAATTATCATCTTTTTCCCTTTATATAGATTTCACCTTTATTAAAACCATGAGTCAAAAAACATTTAACTACTAAAGGTATTCCTTTGAAAATATTTCCATTAGTTTGGCCCACGAGGTTTTTGATTTCTTTTTAATTTATTTATCAATTGATAAATAAATATATTTACAATGTTTTAATCCCTTATGATTAACCCTTCGGACTTTATAAATAATATCCAACGCTTTCAAATAGTTAAATATTTCAATAAGCATTTGACCCCTGGCCCACATATGCACCCCCACCGTACCAAAATAAACTTTACGCAAGTCTATTGCCCGATCACCGTTAGATCGCGAGCCTCCAAGATTGACAGTACATATGCATATCGCTCGACCTCTGATGCCGAATGTTAATGTGCGATGGCCAAACATTATCATACGATGGCGCGCAGTGGTGGCGGTTTTCCCCGGACGCGTGTCACTTTTTTTATGGAATCGAGCCAAAGGATAGAATACCAAACATCATAGCGGTGCGATATGGGAAATCCACTTTCGCAAATCCATTCGCGGTTTTTAAACAGTGATCAACCGTCCAATCGCTCCGTACCCCAAGTTCCGTATAACTTTGATTTAATTGTTCTTTCCCCGTGATTATGTTAATAAAACTCAGGTTATATATAATGTGCCCTGTACACACAGAACCCGTTCGAAGCTCACTGTACTGTGGCCTTAGCACCCCGAAATCTTATACAAAATCACGAATCTATCCATAGATCATCACACAGAGTTGCAGGGAATTTCGTACGAGAATTGAACCAATCAATACCCCAATTGCTCTGGGTATTCTCCACCTATTAGAGTATCACCGAAACTCAACCATACACAGATTTTCTTTCTCCTCCATCAGAAACATAAGTTATATTTATACATGAATTAACTTCTGCAGGTATTCTAATATCCGTCAATTCAAATCAACCCTATCTTTGGACAACTCTCCTTCAATTCACTACTTGTCTAATAAATGCATTCTTCCTCTTTGTTCTTTCTTTCTTTGATCTGGCGATCGTTGTTTTATGCACCTCTTGTTGTTCTTGTTCATTGCCCATGCCTTTGCATACTTCTCTTGTAAATACATTCTTCCTCATTCTTTTCTACTACATTTAGATGCCAATTCCTTTGCCACATCCTTTGCCATCACTCTGTTCTTTGCTTCTACATTTAGATGCAAATTCCTTTGCCACATCCTTTGCCATCAATGACAATATATCCAACAGGAACATAAGCAATGATATGTGAATAAAGGATGTACACTCTAAAGTCTTTGATTTCCTTCACTAAAGCTAGTGCCTACTTTTCCATTATGTTATACTTTAAAGTGGCATCTCTAAGTGATTTGTTGAAAAAAGAAATGATCTACTCATATCCCTGATCAATTTTCTGTAGTAAGACGACGAAAATAGTATGTTCTGAAGCAAAGGAAAAATTAATGATTTTTTTTTTTAAGTCAAAACTTATAGGGATTGGTGTTTTAGTTAAGGCTTGTTTAATATATTCAAATGATTGCTTGGCCTCCACAGTCCATTTAAGTACTAAGTCTTTTTTCAACACATTGTTAAGTTCTCTAATTATTTTAGCTAGGTTTGAGATTAACCTTCTGAGAAAATTGATTTTACCTAAGAAAGCTTGTAATTATTTAATATTCCTAGGAGGAATAATGTTTAGAATGGCCTCTATTCTAGCTAGATCTATCCTAACTCCCTCTTTAGATATGATATGTCCTAATAATTTACCTTCTTCCGGTCCAAATAGAGTCTTTTTAGGATTTAGAGAAATGCCAAATTTCATGCATTTGATAAATACTTGTTTGAGATGATCTAGATGTTCATTCTTAGCCTTTGAAAATACAATAATATCATTTAGATAAATCAAAAGGAGTTCATGAATTTATTTTGCAAAAACTATATCCATAGATCTTTGAAATGTGGCTCCTGCATTCATTAATCCAAAAGGCATTTTCACATACATGAAAGTGCCCCAAGGAGTAGTAAAAGCATTTTAGGTTGGTCTGTTGGTTGAAATAAAATCTGGTTATATCCAGAGAATCCATCAAGTAATGAAATTTTGGAAGAACCAACTATTATCACTCTAGTAATTCTATATGTTGTGATATTTTGATATATAGTTGTAAGAACTCTAGAAGTAACCACAGAACAACTTTTAAACTCTAGGATCTAGCCTTTCTAGGGTTCAGAGAGGGCTCTCTCCATAAAATTAACTTTTTAAATTTATTTATAAGATATTAGGCTAATTATGAATGTGCAAATTGGTTTTGGTTTGTTTGATTTGGTGGGAAAAATCACTTAACAATATGGATAGTGGGAAATCTGATTTTCCATTGGGCTAAGGAGTCAAAAGTCTAGCAGACAGAACTAGGATCAAGGCCAAAAAGCCAAATGTTTTTAGGGCAAGATAGATAACCCTTTGAAGATCTTGGAAAGTCTTTTGGTGAGGTGATATGATCGGGATAAAGAGCAATGAAGGTTTCTTTGATCCAGAAAATAGAAGTAGTAGCCAGAGGTCAAATGAAAGAGGGAGCAATTAAGGGTTCCCTACTCTAAAAATCAGCAGAAAACATACAAATGGTAAACAATAAAGACATGGTGCTTTTAACAAATCCTGAAATAATAATCCTATTTATTCATTCAAATTTAGAACACATATATGGATGCATGTAACAAAGAAAGATAAACAATGACAAGTAGAAAATACTTCACTTCAATATCTCATCACATGAATCCTGAAATATGATGTTAATTGGTTCGATCCAGTCTGCTACTCGAAATTTGAAACACAAAAGCCTTCAATTCCAACAAAAATTACTATAGAAATCTTCAGCAATCTATTCCACAATAATACTTCAAAGGATGAAGTATTTATACATAATTGTTTACA
Source organism: Pinus albicaulis (assembly GCA_034641835.2). Taxonomy (NCBI): domain Eukaryota; kingdom Viridiplantae; phylum Streptophyta; class Pinopsida; order Pinales; family Pinaceae; genus Pinus; species Pinus albicaulis. The sequence goes on from JAXQQM020071175.1 coordinate 56,933, forward strand.
AAATATGCTAGAATTCTTCTAGGAATTATCTAATGAAAATAGAAATATCTTTACAACAAAATAGAGACAACTGCTTAACAAATTAGCAAGTTGTCCTATCTATCCAAATAAAATAGAAAGTAATTGTGGATTAGGTGCAGTCGGTTGCCTTGGTTTCCTTTTAGCTGGCTCAGATATTTTCAAGTTGGTTTTGAATTCTGATCTTCTTTATCTTTTACTCTTTCACTCGGATTCTCTTTAATCTCTGATACTCTTTAAACTCAGATACTCTTTGACCACTGTAAAACTGTTTTTACTGCTGTAATAAATCTGTTTTGACTGAAAATCAACAAACTATTTTTCTGCCTTTTACCTGTCACAGTGAATCAGTAAGTGACTGCCAAGTTTCTTCATTTGGAATTTGTATCTTCTTTAACTTCCTAAAGTTTTCATCTGCCTCTGTATATCTGGAAAATTTTGGTTTTATAACAAACAAATGTTTTATCTCATGCTGCAAATAAAATAAATCTTCAAAACTTCTGAGTAAGAATTTTCTTGTAGGGATACCTTGTCCATCTGTCTTGTTCACTTGTTCTTTTGTATATTCTCTGATTTTTTTGTTATAATCCTCCTGAGGCATAAGTTTATCATTGATAACCAAAATGTTAGGGAGAATTCTTTGTCTAAGATTTTCATATTTAACCATGAATTTGGTTACGGTTATGTTCATATTCTCACACTTTTCTTTAAGTTGTTTCATCAGGTTCTTCTTCATGATGAATTTCCTTATTTGAAGGATTGTTTCAGTCCTGTCAGTAATCTCAATTTCTTCTAGCTCTTGCTTGTTTTTACTGTTGAGAAACTTTATCAATTATAAGGCTTGCTCAGGTTTATTATCAAGCTCATCTTTAGCTTCTAAATTTCTACTAATGCAACCTTTAGTAAATCTCTTTGTTCAAATATCACCTAAATTGAGGGCCACACATCATTGATAGCTTCAATGATCTTGTTACATAATTGGTTTTCCACATATGATATGGGCTACTTCAAAGTCAAATATTTTTGAAGCTTCTTGAGTTACTCATTTAATCTAGTAGCATTTTGCTCATGGGTTTTGGCATTAATTTGAGGCAACTTATTTTGATCTTCAAGATTTTCAATCACCTATTTTAATCTATTAATTTCACTTCTCTGAAGTGACATTTCTTCTATGGATTTTATTAGCTTGTTGGCCACATCTGAAGGGTGAACTGATGTAGTTGATGACTCTGTAGCTGATGTTGTAGATGATTTCACTAGCACTGCAGTAGCCAGTGGTACTTTGGGTGCCAACTCTTCTGCTAGAGTTGATGGTATATCTGTAGTAACCATGGGGATGACTGTAGGTGTTTCTTGTGCTTTTATTGTTTCTCTTTCATGGAAAAGCTTGTACATTTGAATCTCCATTTCTTTGATCTGTCCTGTTAACTGAAAGATTATGTTCATCATATCATCCTTCTCATTTTGTCCTTGTATTATTTCTTTAGCTTGAGGATGTTCAGTTGATGGCAATTTTACCTGTTTCCTCAATGTTGCAATTTCTTCATTCTTTTTCTTTACTAATTGTTCTGTTGCTTTGACATTTGCAGGGTCATATCCAACCTGCAAGACCAATTATTCTAGAGATTTAATTCTAAGATCTTTAGCATATAATGATGCTTTGTCAAGTTTCATTTGATCTTTCATGTTTGTGATAGTGTTCTGAAGTTTTTGAACACTCATAGCTTTGGTTGTAACAATAGAATACAACATATTTGAACTCTGTCTATGAAATTCTATCTGATCAAGAGCATGAATTTTTTCTGTTTGTAGTTCTAGATCAATCTTTTTGTAATCTGCGACTGTCTTTGGAACCTTCACTGTAGGTTGTAATACTGACATGATCAAATTTTTATTTGAGTAATCAAATGCTGATAAGAGTCTATTTTGAACACTTGGTGTTTGTTTCAAATATTGAGAGTAAATATCATTTTTTATCTCTTCATTTTTTGTCTTGATTTGTTTATACTTTTCCCTGATATCAAGGTCCTTTTCCTTTGTTGTCTGTGATGATGATGCTTTCATATTCTGTTGTTTCTCTATCATATGTGAAAGTAATACTCCTGTTTATTCATTCAAATTTAGAACACATATATGGATGCATGTAACAAAGAAAGATAAAAAATGACAAGTAGAAAATACTTCACTTCAATAGGTCATCACATGAATCCTGAAATATGATGCTAATTGATTCAATCCAGTCTACTACTCGAAATTTGAAACACAAAAGCCTTCAAGTCCAACAAAAATTACTATATAAATCTTTAGCAATTTATTACATAATAACACTTCAAAGGATGAAGTATTTATACATAATTGTTTACAAAATATTCTAAAATGCTTCTAGTAATTATTTAAGGAAAATAGAAATATCTTTACAAAAAAATAGAGACAGTTGCTTAACAAATAAGCAAGTTGTCTTATCTATCCAAATAAAATAGAAACTAATTGTGGATTAGGTGCAACTGGCTGCCCTGGTGTCCTTTTTGCTGGCTTAGATATTTTCAAGTTGGTTTTGAAAAATGATCTGCTTTATATTTTACTCTTTCACTCTGATTCTCTTTAATATCTGATACTCTTTAAACTTGGATACTCTTTGACCACTGCAAAATTGTTTTTACTGCTGTGATAAATCTGTTTTGACTGAAAATCAGCAAATTGTTTTTCTGCCTTTTGCCTGTCACAGTAAATCAGTAAGTGACTGCCAAGTTTCTTCATTTGGAATTTGTATCTTCTCTAACTTCCTGAAGTTTTCATATGCCTCTGTATATCTGGAAAAAATTGGTTTTATAAAAAACAAATGTTTTATCTCCTACTGCAAATAAAATAAATCTTCAAAAATTCTGAGTATGACTTTTCCTGTAGGGATACCTTGTCCATATGTCTTGTTCACCTATTCTTTTGCATATTCTATGATATTTTTGTTATAATCCTCCTAAGGCATAATTTTATCATTTATAACCAAAATGTTAGGTAGAATTATTTGCCTAAGATTTTCAAATTTAACCATGAATTTGGTTACGGTTATGTTCATATTCTCACACTTTTCTTCAAGCTATTTCATGAGGTTCTTCTTGGTGATGACTTTCCTTATTTCAAGGATTGTTTCAATCATGTCAGTAATCTCAATTTCTTCTAGCTCTTGCTTGTTTTTACTATTGAGAAACTTTATCAATTCTAAGGCTTGCTCAGGTTTATTATTAAGCTCATCTTTAGTCTTCTGAATTTCTGCTAATGCAACCTTTAGTAAATCTTTTTGTTCAAAGATCACCTGAATTGAGGGCCACACATCATTGATAGCTTCAATAATCTTGTTCCATAATTGGTTTTTCACATATGATATGGGCTCCTTCAAAGTCAAATTTTTTTGAACCTTCTTGAGTTCTTCATTTAATCTAGTAGCATTTTTCTCATGAGTTTTGGAATTAATTTGAGCCAACTTCTTTTGATCTTCAAGATTTTCAATCACCTGTTTTAATCTATTAATTTCACTTGTCTGAAGTGACATTTCTTCCATGGCTTTTGTTAGCTTGTTGGCCTCATCTGAAGGGTGAGCTACTGTAGTTGATGACTTTATAACCAATGTTGTAGATGATGTCACTGGCACTGCAGTAGCCAGTGGTACTTTGGGTGCCAACTCTTCTGCTATAGTTGATGGTATAGCTGTAGTAACCATAGGGATGATTGTAGGTGTTTCTTGTGCTTTTATTTTTTTTCTTTCATGGACAAGCTTGTCCATTTGAATCTCCATTTCTTTGATCTGTCCTGTTAACTGAAAGATTATTTTCATCATATCATCCTTCTAATGATTCTGTCCTTGTATTATTTATTTAGCTCGAGTATGTTCAGTTGATGGCAATTTAAGTTGTTTCCTCAATGCTGAAATGTCTTCATTCTTTTTCTTTACTAATTGTTCTGATGCTTTGACATTTGCAGGGTCATATCCAACCTGCAGGACCAATTATTCTAGAGATTTAATTCTGATATCTTTAGCATATAATGATGCTTTGTCAAGTTTCATTTGATCTTTCGTGTTTGTGATAGTGTTATGAAGTTTTTGAACACTCATAGCTTTGGTTGTAACAGTAGAATACAACATCTCTGAACTCTGTCTATGAAATTCTATCTTATCAAGAGCATGAATTTTTTCTGTTTATACTTCTAGATCAATATTTTTGTCATCTGCAACTGTCTTTGGAACCTTCATTGTAGGTTGTAATACTAACATGATCGACTTTTTATTTGAGTAATCAAATGCTGCTAAGAGTATATTTTGAACACTTGGTGTTTGTTTCGAGTATTGAGAGTAAATCTCATTTTTTATCTCTTCATTCTTTGTCTTGATTTGTTTATACTTTTCCTTGATATCAAGGTCCTTTCCTTTATTGTCTGTGATGATGATGGTTCCATATTCTGTTGTTTCTCTATCATCCATGCATTTGAATTTTCAACACGTTCTTCATTCAAATTCTCTATAACTGGCTCATTTATGATAACAGTGGAAGTATCTGTGTTTGTTACTGGGACATCTGTGTCTTCAAATTCAATAGTAACTTTTTCTTTGTCAACTGAATTCAACTTAGGCTTCTTATTATATCTTAATTTGAACCTAGTTTTAGTGGTGGTTTCAGCAACACAAGAACCTTCTTCTTTGACTCTCTTGGTGGTTTTCTCTATTTGATCTACAGTTTGTAATGTGTGACTAATATCACCTTGATTTACTACATATATTAAGGTGTTTTCTGTCCACTCAGTTTGATTAGCATATTTTTCAATATTTGGTTTTTTCTCATGAATGTAGGGTGTCAGTTTACACTTAACCCTCATTTTACTTAAGATTCCTTCTGGAACATAGTTCCAGGAAAAGCTCTCTTCAAATATGTACTCTAATAATTGTTGAGATGCTTCTGCCTCTGCATCTCTATGATTACAAATGAATGGTCCCACTTGATTTTTCAACTTAAACTATGTTTTCTTCTTTACTGCTAGAAATTTAGTTAAATCAGAATTTAAAATTTGCCTGATGTATTCCAAGGCAAAAACCCACATTGGTACATATTTGGGTAATTTGTAGGGCAAAAAATTGGATCCAAAAACTCTAATTTCTGTGTGTTTTTCATACAAATACCAATCTCCAATCTTGGTCTACTATGATAACTGTAAAATATTCTTCCTCTCATCATTTATCCTTGGCTGTTTAGTATTTGTTAGATTTTTATCAATGGATGGATGAAAAATTCTGAAAACTCTGCATATGTAAACTCTGTGGACTCTTTTCTGATTAAAGAGGTCCAAAAAATGACTAAAATATGATTTCCTTCTATGTCAAGCTTTTGTAAGGATACTATAAAATGGTCTCCCAGAAAATATAAGAACATGTGGAAAAGGAAAGATGTGTATCTAAACACTTCTTCAGTTGGAAACTTAATCAATTGGTCATGGATATTGTCAGTAATATACTCAGAATAATTGAAGATAACAGATGGAGGTTGTCCTGGTGTGAAAGTAGATATGATACCTAAAAATGGATTCATTTGTATGTTCATCAGTAAAGTACCCTAGGATGAAAGATAGCATGGATATGACATGCCTTGAACATTCTGGAAATTTTGAAGAGGAATATGGGGGATTAATTTGAGGAATTTCCACATGCAAAGGCATGAATATTTGGAATATTTGGAATCTTTTAGGAAAATCAATGCCAATGTACAGCTTGGTAAGGGCTTCTATGGATAAAGGAACTACTTGAGGATCAAGTTTGAGCTATGACATTTGGTTAATGGATTCAACAGTAATGGTAAAAAGTACTTCTTTGTTGGCATTGACTATTGCTCTTTGCTCAGGAACATAATAATTATGACATAACCTAATGACCTCTGGGCATGAATGAGTATCTGAAACAACATATTTGGGCAAGTGTGATTCCCAAATTTAAACTTCTTCAACATTATCTAAATATTTTTCAAAGCTCCAGTTATGAAGTTCCAACAAATTGAATTCTACAATAGGATCTTCTATCTTGTAGTCAACATCTGCTAATGGACTGTGCTCAAAGTCTACAACAGGAGGTTGTAGAGGATTTATAATGATGAATATCTTAGAAGATGCAGCTGGATTAGGTTTATGCATTTTGAGGTTTTTTGGACTACCAAAACTCTATTTTTAGGTTTTCCTGGCTACTTCTGTAAGATTAAACAATATACAGAAGTATTTTTTGAATTTAGCAAGTGTTCTTTAAAATAGGAAGAATATGGTCTTTTCTTAGATATTGCTTTCAATTTCAATCTTCAATTGATTTACAGAACTTAACTGGTTAGAAAACAAGAAACAGGGGTTTTTTTTTGGAGTTATTTGAATGGATAAAAATCTTTTGAAACCAGGCACAGAGGTTAGGCTACCTTCAGAGGATTTCTGGTCTTAATTTAGAGTTTTAAATAGTTTATAAAAACTATATAAACTCAATATTTTCATTCAAAACAATGCACAGTATAGAACGAGATTTTTCAAAAAAAATTCTAGGGTTTGGCCCATTTTTTGGATATTTTAATAGGCTTTCTTTAGATAATCTGAACTCTGATTGTATTTGGTTTTATATCAAGGTTCTTTTTTAAATCAATAATAGGCTCAATTTTTCGAGGAATACCTGTTATACGCAAGTATAGGTCTTCTGAATATGTTTCTGAGGCTTTTAATAGGCTCTGCGGTATCTTTTTGGTCTTTGGAAGCTTTATGGAGCTTCTCGGCAATCTTCAATGGCTATAAGTAGAATTTTCCAGGTTATGGGCAAGAAAATAGTGAAAAATGCTTCGTTCTGTTTGTCTGAAAGGCACATACAATTGATAAGCGCAGAAGAAAGGGATAACAATGTGTTTTCATGGTTTATTGGGCATTTTTAGGGTTAATTTAAGCTTGCAATAAGCGTTCAAATTGGGCAAGGAGGTGGTTTTTGGGCTTCAAAGGCGAAAAACCACTAGTGGTTATCGCCCGAGTCTGAGGTGGTAAGCAGTTTTGAACGGATCGAATGCGATTCAGTGAGAATGTACCACGTCGAGGAGAGAGAAAAAGGAGAAACTACCTATTTCGCGTAGAAATGAAAAGGAAAAAGTCACGCAGCTTTATTTGCGATATTGGTTTTCAAATTTTGGATCGGGGAAGGGTTATGCGAACAGTTGAGATCTAATCTGGAAGTTTCATCGAGATTGGAGTGGGGTCAGGGTTTTCATATATGAGGCGATGGGTTTTTAACTTTATAAATATGTATTTATTAAAGTTAAAACTTTGGGTTATACAATGGCAGAGGGGTAATGTTTATATATATGTTTTAATTAAAACATTTACCAAATGTTTGAATGAATAATGCTGGTGTGGATTTATTATATAGTTTTTTAAACGTTTTGACAATTGTTTAAAACCCATAGGGGTGGGGATTAGTTTTATTGATACGTTTAAACCAATGGGAATAAAGGGCGAGTTTTTATTTCTTCATGTGGGATATTTTAACATTGGTTTAAACATTAAATAGTGGGTTTTTGAGGTTATTTAATAAAAAGGGTTTAATAATATACGTGAAGGGTATATTTTAGGGATTTAATATATAAGTTAGAAATTAATATGAAATAAAGGTGTAATGTATGACATGAATGAAAAATACATTATTTAGCACTAAGTAAAGTGTAAAAAGATAGAAAAATAATCATATTTTGTCCCTTTTATGTTCTTCACACTTAAACTTAGGATAAAATGCATTTTATGGGTTTTGAGTGATTTTTAATGGAAATGAAATTAATTATTTAGGGTTTTTACTTTTACTAAGTAAAAATGGGTTTTTACTTAGGAAAAGGGATCATGATTATGGATGAAGGGTAAATGTTGATGAATATGGGTTTTGTGTAGGAATTCAATATTTTTAACCAATTAGTTATCGAGCCTTGGGTCGGGTCCCAGCAGAAGTCAGAGAAATGCTCTGAGCCTTTTTAACTGAAGGTTTAGAATACTGAATCATTGTGGGGGAGGGGAAATTAGTATTTTTTTCCTCAATGATGCTTTATTACATGCTTGCACAACTGCTTTCTACCTACCCATCATTATTTCTAGCATTTTTTACTTCATTTTCATGGGTGCATTTAGGCTTGCAACCCTAAATCAATTTTCTTTCAAAGAATAAAAACTATCTAAGTCTAACCTTATTTTATCCGAGGGATCAGATTAAATTGTTGAGCTCCTCATTTATTCTCTATCTTATCTACTTATTTGTCAAGTTTATACTGTTTTACATATCTTTATTCTCTATCTATTGTTGGCAATATGATGCAGAGTGTTGTCCTTGATGGCAACCCACTTGATGAAGATGAAGACATGAGATTGTTGGCATGTGTTGTCCCTGATGGCAATACACCTGATGAAGTTATTCTTGTCTTGATGAACTTGTTAAATGATGTAAATCTGATGTATCTACAGGGAGTACAGAAGGTAATGAAGAAAGGAATTCAGTATGTGCTAGATCTATGATGAAAAGAGTATGTCTCAAGGCATACGCAGATTTGCCTAGGAGAAGTCGCATATGCACGCGGGAAATAACGTTCCAAGTCGCGTATGGGAAAAAGCGCTCATAAAGTGCAAAACCAGGAGTAACCACCATGGTATTGACCCATTGTATTCGGTAATGATTCATCTAAATGACCCCGTCCAGGAATACCATCAAAAGTAATGTAGTTTTGGGCTCATGGTATTGTTTTGGCTCATGGTATTGAAAAAGGGGCTCATCGTATTGAAAAAGGGTATACCTATATAAAGAGAAGAAATTCATTGTGCAAATCATGAGTGTGGGTGCAAGATGTCTGAGCTTGAATGCATACTTCTCTCTGAAGTATATCTGAATGGAAAGGGTTATAGTTGAATGATAGATCTGAAGAAAATGATGAAGAAGGGTATCTAGATCTGAAATGTATTTGTATTTGCTAGATCTGTTTCTAGAATGATTAGATCTGAGATGAGGCGAACATCTGTCTGAAGTAAAGGGTAAAATCTGAGTGATGTATCTATTCTGAAGAATTGCAATGACCTAAATGTCTGAAGAACTATACGCTAGTTCGCTGCAGAAGAAGCGCGTATATACGCGGCTTTGCTGAAGAGAAAGCGCGTATGCGCAGTGAAATTGGCTTTGTAATTTGTACGGAAGTATACGCAGGTTTATGTGAATGGAAGCGCGTATATACGCGGTATCAGTGAAAGGAAAGCGCGTATGCAAAACAAGGGTTTGCTGAAGTATGTGGTATGAAATATCTGATATGTTCTGCTGTGTTACTGCTATCTGATCTGTGTTGTCTGAACTGATAAGTATCCGTTTTGGTTGTATGATTGAGCTTATATATGTGGAGGGGGTCTGTTGACGGGAAAATATGTCCAGCCAATAGTAGGGGATCTCCCCGGTAGAAAGTCCCAATTAGACGGGAAAATATGTCCAGCCAATAGTAGGGGATCTCCCCGGTAGAAAGTCCCAATTAGACTTTGAACCGTTTGGAATAGGGATCCCGTTCGGGGTGTGGGTCCGGCTACCGCTTAAATGACTTTCTCTTCGGTCTCGAAGAACCTGATTAAATCTGCAGACATACACTCATTCACATGATACAGAATACATGACTGATGTATTAAACTGATATATAACACTTTGCGTAGCAAGGTAATGAACAAAATGCATACGCCCAGGAAGTGTCGTTAGCAACACATCTATGGGGTAATGCATGCAAGATAATCTGACCACTAAAGAAACAGTTCTTCGTGGCACGGATATCCCTTAACTTTCCGAAAGATGCAATGAAATGCTAATAAAATAATTCATTTACATTCATTATAAGAACAAACGATAAACTTAAGCATCATCAAGCACAATCACAGATAGCTATGAAGTACGAATGATACTATTAAGAACACAGCTTCATTAATCATACGATATTCTGAAACTATACGCAGAATACACACAGTTTTGTCACAGCTAAATACATCATCCAACAAAGGGATTGTAACAAGTATCTGAATTTCACATGAGTCAGAGTATGACCCTTCAATTACAATGCAATATTGCTCTTCCGTCGACAAAAGAGAAGCCCTAAACTATGTGTCCCGCAGGGGTATTTATAGATTCAAAAACGCCCTTCAGGCTTTCCGACGCTTCGACTTCCCGACGGTTCAGCTTCCCTGCGACCTTGGCCGAGCATGCGACCTGCGACTTGCGGAAGTAATTGCGACCTGCGACTCATGTGCCGGTGCGACCTGCGACTTAGGCGTAGGCGCGACCTGCGACCTGGGGGCGGTCGCGACCTGTGACTGAAAAAGTTTAGTTATGGAGGAGGTAGCGTGCTCGAGAGGTCAGGAGCGTCAATTTTCTTCCCCTTGAGGAAATCTCGCCAGGCCTGGTAATCCGCTGCTATAGGGGAGACTAGAGGGGTTTCCTCTTTTAATCGGTGCATACATTCCAGGGCATTTGGTATCAGAGTTTCCTTCTTTTGGGAGATCTGAATTGAGAGGGAGGCAAGCTTGGTGTAGATTTTTACTGGAGTGACAAGCAACCGATTTAGGTTCTCTTGTGATGCCTCGAATTCTGGTGCGGCAGCAGTTTGTCTCAAGGGTTGCAGAAAAGACTGAATTTCCTAATCTATTTGCTCCCAGTCTTTAGTTTCGTCCAGTGCCCCAAACAACGGAATGTGATGAAGAGCGTTCATGGAGTCTATACCACTGATCAGGTGATTATATGCAGACACCACTTTGTCCAAATCTTTGGTCAGCTTGTCTTTGGACTGTATCTTCATCCGGATTTGTACTTTGGCATCTTGTGTGTGACTCCAATCCTTCCTAGGCACATTTTCGGGAGCTTGATGGTACTGTGCTGTCCAGTTTATCATTCTGTCCAAAGCTGCAGAGGCCTCCTTGAGCTGCTCATGCATCACTTTGGTTTCCGCTCGTGCCTCTGCCAAAGGGGCCACTGTTTGTTTTAGGGTGAGCATTTCTCTATATACTTGCTGCATGGTCATTTCCAATACGTCACATTCTTTCATGACTGCCAGTGGGACTTCATTGACTTGGGAAGGCTTACTTTGGAGCTGTCGCACTTCACTCTCCAGTACTGATTTCTCCTGTTCCGCTGCTTTTAGCCTGTTTTGTAGGGAAATAATCTCCCTACTCATTCTAGTGACATTTTCCTCCGTAGCCGCGACAAAAGCGGTGCCTGCTGATGCTATCATTACAGGGTTAGTCCTTGTATCCAGGACTATTTCCTTTTCAGTGGCGACCGTAGATATGGCGGGATGGCTTTGCGCCAAGGATTTTCTTTTCTCTTGCCGTATTTTGAAGGAGAATTGGTCAAATGACAATCTAGTCAGGTCGAAGACCTCTTCTTCTTGTTCCCCGGGAAAATTGTCACCAGAGAGGATACTTCTCGTGCCACTCGGAGTAATCTCCAGGGGAGATATGTCGATGTCCTCTATTAGTTCATCCTCTTCGTCCTGTCTTTGTCCTTTTCCTTCCTCCTTTTGCCGGCGCTCGGCTTCCGCCTTGTCATGTTCCTCCTTCTTCCTATGTTCTATCTCTGCCTCTGCTTCTCTTTCGGCTTTTCTTTTACGCTCTGCCGTGACAGCTTGGTCTGCCTTCTTTTGACGTTCGGCTTTGTCAAGTTCTTCCTTAAGTGCTTGTTCTGCCGCCGCCTGTGCTTCCTTTTCCTGTCTTTCCTTTTCCTCGGCCTGTTTCCTTTTCCGCTCCGTCTTTGCATCTCTTCTACGTTTCTCTTCATCCTCCTTCATTTTCTTTTCCTCTTCCTTCTTAGCTTGGGCCTCTGCTCCTCTTAGCTGATCCGAGGTGTCAGGCCCTGTATTGGTCCAGGTTTTCTTATCCCTGGAGGAAGAAGAGCCTCCTATTTTTTGGCTCCTGTCTTCTAAATTTTGGTGATCCTCTTCTTCTCGGTCAGAGTCAATCCCCAGAGCTAGTTGCCTGTCTGCGTTGTACCAGTTTCTTTTCTCGTCCTCCGCCGGGCATTCGACATGCTGATAGCTCCATTTAAACTTATCCCTTTTACAGTGCTCAGGAACTATCTTGACCGGGTCATATGTTCGGTACTCCAGATTTCTAAAGTGATAACCTTTTATCTCTTCCCCTTGAGCCCCTACTTCTCGGAAGTCCTTGACTGTATAAGCACCGATGGTGAGGGGCAGAGCGGGCCAAGGTTTCTTCTTTCCTTTGGAAAGGACATTGGAGAAACCCGAGGTCATCTGGAAACATACCTCCTGCATAAGCACCTTGTCGGTAATAAACCTAGGCAGAGCATGTGGTTCTTTGAATGTGCCAAATACTCGAATGATTGTATATTCAGCGAATGGAAACCAGTGCGCCACCTGACCTAGTGTCTCCATCGCTCACCAAGACATACAGGGGGTGTCTTGACCAAATAGTTTCCCGTAAAGGGCGGGAATGAATATCTGAGAGATTTGCTCAATATTTGACTTGTACCTGGATTCCCAGAATACCTTGGTCTGCAAATGGATTGCTTGGGTTTGTTCGGAGTCGTAGTTATGTGGCCATCCCTCAAAATGCAGCCGGGAACAGACATCATCTAATAGATACGAAGCCATATAAAATTCTGACGGCGTTCCTTCATCTGGGGCTAAAGCAGAAGCCAAATTTGTTTGCATTGAGCCCATTAACATACCAGCCCAGTTGAAACGAGTGCCGTGCACCGTTACATATTCCATTATAGTTTCCCATGCGCCGTTGAAGGTGGTGGCATCCGGACGTCCATACAATCTGCAAAGCATGGCGGCCACTAATTTATACACTTTCCTCAAACCGGCCATTGGGTACTCCTGGTCTTTCTTGACCTTAAATTTGTCCGGTTCCGCCCACCATTTCCTGATTGTATCAACCACAGGTACTTCATGGGCAGAAGCCCATCTCGGGGTAAAGTTTTCCTCTGGTTGGGGCAGCGAGTAGTAGACCTGGGCGTCTGAGCCCTCCAACGTCGCGAAAGCTTTACCTTTGCTATCTCGGATCAGAAACTTCTTGGGATCTGTTTTCTGTATGATCCAGTCTAATATTTCTGGGCACGGGAAGATGGCTGGATGTGCCCCTGCTAGATGTAACTTGGATTTTTTGACCTTTAGGTACACTTCCCGGTCCAGGAGATCTTCTGGAAACTCAGCTTCTGTTATAGCGAACTCGTGGTATACTTCATACCATCTCAGGCTGTCCCCTTTTGCGAAGGTGCAAAGGGTGTCTCTGTATATTGGCGGAGGAGATATTTGCACGTCTGTATCTGATTCTTCTTCCACTACCTTCTTGCCCTTCTTTTGGGACACTGGGGGTGCCATGTTGCTAGAATCAGAGAGAACCGGTATCGTGTCTGCTCCAAATTCACCTGTTGCATTCAGGAAAGAATCCCATGATGAGAAAGACATGATGATAATGGGCTAAATACAGTCTACCATGCAGAAATTAACAGTTCTCTTGGGGTCGCAAGGTCGCTGATTAACCAAAGAACTCGCATGCGACCTCGCGACCTTGCGACTAGGTTGCAGGGTCGCAGAGTCGCTAACAGAGGATCGCGCGACTTTGCGACCTTGCGACCGGGTCGCAGGTCGCACTTGGGCCTGCAGGGGGGTTTCGAGCGCGCGTGGCTTGGGGTTCATTTCTCACCTAACGGGAAGCATACAAGGCATGGGAGGGGTCCAGGCTGCGGGTAGGACAAAGCCATGAGGGGCTGGACAAGAAAAGTGATCCTGGGGTTTAATGGTGATAACAGGAGAACAAAACAATATGGAAAACCTCACAAAAAACCCCACAGCCTCCCCAGCAGGTAATTAAGACAATGGGGAGGCTAGATTTGGGCAAGAAATGCTCATGAAGGAAACATAGAGAGGAAATAGCAACTTACCCGGGAGAAAATGCGCCAGTCGACCTGTCAGAGCGATTCCTAACTTTTCGCTGCAAGTGACAAATGCGACCTAGCGACCTGCCCTTTTAAAAAAGGGTTGCACGTGTGGGCACTTAATGAGGTCGCAAGTTGGTAGAGTACGACCTTGCGACCTTGCAACCCTAGGGTCGCTAGGTCGCAAAGGTTGCTGAGTCGTAAATTTCCTTAATTACTTATCCTTGCGACCTTGCGACCTTTGCGACCTGGCGACCTTAAGGTCGCGGGGTCGCATAGGTCGCATGAGTCGCAACTTCTTTAATTCCGGACCCTGCAACCTTGCGACCTGGCGACCTTGGGGTCGCGGGGTCGCACAGGTCGCAGGGGTCGCAATTGTTTCACAGGATGAATTTGCGACTTAGCGACTTGCCCTTCAAAACTTCACTTAGCCTTTTCTCTTTTAGTTTTAATGGGGCTCCAAAATTTTTGAAGTGTGTGTTCTTATTTTTTGTATTTTTGGAGGGTGTTGTAGAGGCTACAACAAATGGCGATTCACTGGATGAATTCAGAGTCTCTGCCGATGAATGGTCTATGAGGGAGGAGGGAGGGGCCTAATACTAGCTTGTTCTTTTACCTCAGAGTTTACACCTTCCTTCCTTTGTCACCTTGCATAGTTGCCTGGCCTTTTGGCTTATTGGGTGCAGATCAACCGAATTTTAATTCTTCGCGCTCCAGGACCGGGAGGGTCGGGGAAACTTTGGACAACCTCAGGGTCTGATACAATTATTTCGTCCTCATGGTGTTGCTCCGCTGCCAGCAAACCTCTCGGCCCCGACGGAGTCACTGCCTAAGGAGTCATGAACGTTGCTCCGCTGCCAGAAAGCCTGGTCAGTACCCCGGCGGAGTCGTTACATCACCTCTCTGCGCAGGAAGCCTTTCTCAATCCTTTACCCTTTATTTGTGTGTGATTACACTTATTTGAGAATGTGCCTGTGGCACTTATTTATATGGGCATATTTTGCCTGGGCGGATGAGGGATCCCGACTTATTTTTCTTGCAGAGAGGTTGCTCCTGGTCTTATATGAGGACTTGGGTTTTTCCCGGATGACCTGAAATTCTCCTGAGTTAACCCTGTTCCCTCACAATCCGGTTGCTGCTATGTAAGACCTTTTCTGCCTGCACCTTTCAGAGCACTAGGTGGCTCCTTATGCTTGAAGACTCCAGTAAGGCCGTGCACTATCCCATGGTGCCCATTACAAGCGAGTTTTGACTGCCCCGTGTTTTGCGGGAAGGGCCTTTCATCAGCATAGAACCTATCAAGGAGTGAGCCAATTGCGGGTAGCTTTAGACAAGGTATTCCTTATAGATTTAGAGAAAGAGATTTTTTTATTTTTTATTTTTTTGACAAGAAGAACAAAAACACGACTTTTATGATACATGGGCAGAAACAGCCCTTTGAGGGCTATTCAGGTAAAATAGTGTTTGAGGTCATGCCCGTTTACCGGGAGGACCTCGACTTTTCCTTCCAGAGTTTGCAATCGGAATGTATGGGGACCTACCTTTTCTTTAACCTGAAAGGGACCTATCCATAGTGCTTGAAATTTGGCATGTTTCCCCTTTTCTTCGTGAGCTTTATCCCACTTTAGGACAAGATCTCCTACTCCAAATTTTTTGTCTCCTACAGAATTTTTATCGAACCATTTCTTGATTCGACTCTGGTGGATGGCGAATTTTTCCCGGGTTTTCTGCCTTTCCTCTTCTAATTTCAGCAGGGTGTCAATGCTGGTTTGCAAGGCGGGGCAAGGGGTACCATGACACTCTTGAGATAACTGCAGAGCGGGAAGAGATAAATTGGGCGGGAGGACAACTTCTTTCCCATACACGAGAAAATATGGTGAGGTGCCTATTGAGGACTTAGGGGTGACGCGATCAACCCAGAGTGCATTTTGGAGGGCATTGTGCCAGTTGCGTTGGTGAGACAGAAGGGTCTTTTTAATGATGCGAATCAGATTTTTATTTGTTGATTCTGCTAGACCATTTCCTTGGGGATAGTACTTTGCAGAGTGTTTAAGAACAATGCCATTTTCCAAAGCAAAATCATATAATTTAAAAGATGAAAAATACGTTGCATTATCAAAAACCAAGGAAGTCGGAACGCCAAACCTGGTAATGATGGAATGAGTGACAAATTGCATTACCTCTTGATCGTTGATTTGGCGTAACGGTACTGCCTCAACCCACCTGGTGAAATAATCAGTAGCCGTTAGGATGTACCGGTGTTGCTTAGAAGAGTGGGGTAAGATCTCACCAATGACGTCCAGACCCCATTGTTGGAATGGTTCTTCTACTGCTACTAACAACAAAGGGGCGGCGGGACGCGCTTCTCGGTTTGCGAATTTCTGGCATTGAATGCATTTCCGAACATATGCGTGGGCATCTCTGAAAAGGGTTGGCCAATAGTAACCTGCTCGCATTATTTTATGGGCAGTGGTATCCCCGGCAAAATGACCTCCTGCTGGTCCATCGTGCAGCTCGGTTAAGATTTTCTGAGCTTCATCCTGTTCCAGGCAGCGTAACATGACCCCATCGGAATGTTTCTTAAAGAGTTTTCCTTGGATTACCTGGTAAGACACAGCCTTGAGTCTGATTGCATGTTTCTGCCGGGCATTTAGAGCTGGGTCCAACACACCGTGTGCCAAATATCCTGAAATATCCGAGTACCAAGAAGGGTTCCTTATCTGAGGCATGACGTCAGTTTGGTACATATCAATTTCTTGCTCCCAATTATCTTCTTCACTCTGTTGGGAACTTGCGGCCTCTGCAGCCATTTGGCATAGACCTTGCCCTTTAACTGTGCGTGCTGGCTTAAACTCTAAGTCGTACTCTTGCATACACGCAACCCAGTTCCCTCGTCTCTCGCCCAGCTCCTGCTGCATGAACAGTGAGCGAACAGCTGGGTGGGGAACGTAAACTGTGACATGGTTTTTTAAGATGTACGGTCTGAAATGTTTGACCGCTTTATATACCGCATAGGCCTGTTTCTCGATTTCAGGATAATTTAATTCGGCTCCCTGCAACCCGGTGCTCATGAATGAAATGGGACGCTCGTCATTATTTCTGTCCTTTTGTGTGAGTACGGCTGCCAGGGACGAATCCGAAGCGAAAGTATACAAGCTAAAATCTCTGCCGAAATCTGGGCTCTGGAGGGAAGGTGCTTCGGCTATCGCTTTCTTGATCTGGTCGAACGCTTCCTTTTCGGGTTGATTCCATTTGAAGGTAGCATTTTTCTTTATCATTCCCTGCAGTGGCTTCACTATCTGGGCGAAATCTGATATAAACTTACGTACAAAATTGATCTTACCCAAAAAGGATTGCATTGCTTTCTTACTACTGGGGGGAGGGATCTGAGCAATGGCTTTCGCACGTTCTGGATCAACAACAATGCCTTGCTTAGTTATGATATGACCTAGCAGATTTCCTTCTGCTACGGCGAAAATACTCTTCTTTGGGTTGAGCGAGATACCGTATTTCCTGCACCTTTCGAAGATCTGTCTGAGGTGACGCAAATGATCCCCCCGATGTTTAGAAAACACAGTAACGTCATCCAAAATAGACCACCACACTCTGGCCTATCAGACCTCTGAATGCTATATCCATGGCTCTTTGGAAAGTCGCTCCTGCGTTGATTAATCCAAAGGGCATACGCCTGAATGCGAAGGTTCCCCACTTAGTCCGAAAGGTAGTCTTTAACCTATCTGGTTCAGCCACCAGTACTTGATTGTAGCCAGAGAAACCGTCCAACAAAGAGAACATTTATGACCCGGACACTGCTTGTAATATTTGCTCCATAGGGGGCACCGGGTAATTATCTTTATTCGAGGCCCGGTTTAAGTTTCGGAAGTCCACACATAAGCGGATTTCACCTGACTTCTTCCGCACCGGAACCAAATTGGATACCCATGTGGAATGGCGAACTTTGAAGATAATGCGTGCATCCAAAAGTTTTTTGAGTTCTTTTAAAATCAATGGCTCCATTGTAGGATGTACTTTCCTGAGCTTCTGTTGGAATGGTTTTACATTTTCTTTAATGGGTATCACATGTTGTATGATTCGAGTATCGTATGTGCGTAAGTCCTCATATGTCCAAGCGAATACGTCACGATACTTGCGAAATAGCTGAGTGAAATCTTGAGCCTCTTGGGGGGTGCAGTCTTTACCCAGGTTGACGAATTTAGGATTATCTTCTGATCCCAAGTTCACTTGTCGATGGGCCAAGATAGAGCTCTGTACTTTGGCGTTTGGGGGCCCTCGGAAATGATTTTGCAGATCAAAAAGCTTCTCGAGTGATACCACCCCTTTAGGCATGGGGTTTCCTTTGACTTGTTCGTACTCCTTTTGCATAGCTTGGTCGTGCTCATCTTCATCTATAGCAGCGTCTTTGAATATCTCTAAATTACACATGAAATCCAGCACCTGTTGATCATCATCGAAGACGCGCAAGTTAGTGACATTGTCTGGGACGGAGCGTTTATATATAACTTCAATAGAAAAACCATCCCTCAAAGGGGTAAATCTGGAAGCGGCATTAGCCAGAGTATCTGCCGCTGCGTTATGCATCCTAAGGACAGATTTAATTCCAAAAGCGTCAAAAGCAGAAATTAATTGCCATACCTCTTGCTGATACGCCTTTAAATGTGGAGACAAACAGTGAATAGTATTGCGTACCTGCCGAGTGATAATCTCGGAGTCTCCAATGACCCGTAAGCATTTTACCTTCAAATCCAGCGCCTTTTTAAGCCCAAGGATCAAAGCTTCATACTCGGCAGTGTTGTTGGTGCATTGGAACTCCAGCCGACAGGAGATTAAGAATTTATTCTTATGAGGATCAAGCAAAACGCAGCCAGCGCCAGAACCATCGAGATTTTTGGAACCGTCGTAATACAAGGTCCATATGTCACTTTCCGGGCCCTTGGGGGTAGTGGATTGCGGAGGAATTTCGGCTTGGTGTGAGGCAGTTTGGGCTTGTTCCTCTGCAACGAGTGCCATTTCAGATTGGACTTTGGGGCCTACTGAAGACTGAGGAAGTCGGTAACATCCAAAAATGGAATCTAGAAAACACATACCAAGTTCCTCCTGGGCAAAGCTGATGGGTTCATTTGTGGCATCCAAATCAGTTACAGTGTGTTTCATGTATGGTTCACTCTCGACTCTGATTTGGTTGTTTCTCCCCTTGTAAGGTAGCCATAAGTGGGACCAATCTGTGGCAAAGTGTCCTTGCAACTTGCTAGACCAGTCCCTGCTAAGCAGTACACCGTAGGCTTCAGGGATGTCAACAACCACAATATCAATGCATTGATGGACTCTAGAGTCGGACGAGAGGTGGATGATGACATTGTTTAATTCTCCAACGGCTGGTACTTGTGATCTATCAAGTTGAATGATTTTTGCGTCAGTTTTCTCTGGGCGGATGTTGATTTTCTTGCACACAGATAGAGGCATGACATTCGTGGATGCACCGGAGTCGACAAGACAATTGTGAACGTTGAAGTTAAACATCTCAAAAGACAAGAGGAAGGGAGGGGTGGATCCTCTCGAATTCGTGTTGACAACGTTCACTATAGACTGGATATCTGGATTGGTTTGTGCAGATGTGTTGCTGACAGTTTTCATATTTTGGTTGTTGGCGAAAGCTTTTAGAATAAGTTCCTTTTGATTCGTGATGCGGGCCAACTCGTAGAGTGAGATATTAGCTTTGGTATTTTTCATTTCCTCCACTATGTTATAGCTAGTATCAGTTTGGGGACTAGGTTCGGTAGTCGTTTTCGAGGGTTCCACCGGGAGCTTGCTCTTGTGACTTGCTTTGCTGTTACTATTTGTGGGCTTCTCCGGCGTAGCTTGTCCTTCGTTTCCAGGGGGAAGAATTTTCCTTAGGAAGGCCCTTTTCTTGTCTTCATATGATTGTTCGGGGATAGATCCTTTGCTTATAAGACTATAATTTCAAGTGGGCTGAGCCTTAGGACTGCCTGCCATGTTGATATCAATGGGAACAAGACTCTCCCTCCCACGTATTATATCAAAAGTTAGAACATAGGCTCCTGGTTCCCCATCTAGGAGCGAGCCTTCATCTCGATCAGAAACATCATCCTCTGTCTGGTTTCCCAGAGTTTGGTCATCCAAAAGTTGGTTAACCACCGCGGTCATGCTGCCAATCCATTGCGGGCACGTTTTTTCAGAGTGGGCAGCTTGGTGAAAAGAGCAAAAATTATCCTTCCCTATCTCTTCCACGTTGAGAGCGGCGCTGGAGTTTGACGGAGGTCTGCTGGTGTTGGGATTACTTTTCTTGAAAAAGGGTTTTGGAGGTTTAGTAGAAGTTGATGTCTCAATGCCTTTTCTCTTCAAGTCAGAGACCTCATTCGTTAGTAGTTTGAGGGTCTTGGCCATACTCTCGAAATCAAAAGTTTCTTTCTCTCTATTAGGGGTGGAAGAGTGACCTTTTTTAGCGATTGGTTTGTGATCATCCTTTCCTTCGTGGTCCATGACTCCTATCGACAACATGTCTTTTTCTACCGCAAGAGCAGCAGCGTAATTTGCTGTAAGGGTAGCACGGGCTTCACGTTTGATGAAAACGGAAATATCCCTAGGGAGAGCTTTAGTATAGTAGTCGATGGTGATAGAATCGTCCAATGCTAAGTTTGGAGGAAATTTTTGCAATATCATGGCGAAGCGTTGGTTAAAGTCTTTAACTTTCTCTTTTCTATGACACTTGATAGTGCTTAACTCTGTGAGGAGCATAGAGGGTGTTTTATCTTCTGCAAACTTTTGTAGGAACACGCGACAGAACTGGTCCCAAGATGTAATAGAAGCACTGGGTAGGGAACGATACCAGGTGGCCGCATGGTTTACAAGAGTGTGTGGGAACAGTCTACATGCGACATCATCGGACTGAAATCTCATGATTTGTAGAGACAGATAGAAACTACTAATATGGTCTTCCGCTGATGTGCCTTTCTCAGGATCGAACTTAGGAAGATGCTTCTCTAGGTGTCTAGGCATATCATGGAGAGGACCTAAAAGAGCCAATGGGGATTGAGCCATCCAGGCTAGAGCCTGCACCCTCCTGGAGTGCTGATGATATCGAGTTTCTGCCTTGGACTCACTTCAAGTCCCTGACACTGATGTTCCTTCATGATGGCGAGAGTGTTCATCTCGGTGTCTTTCACGGTTATTCACGTTTCTAAAATACTCCCAGTTGTGGGGAGGGGGCCTATTTTGGTTTTGGTGGTGATGATGGTTGGGTTGGTGTCTCCGGCCGCGAACTATATCTCCTTTACCTCCACGTCCGTGACCCCTGTTGACCCCACCCTCATTTCTTCGAGGCCTATTTCCTTCCCCCGCATTTCTTCGGGCTGTGTTACCTTCTCTTTCATTTCTTCGACCCCCTTCTCCTTCTTCTGGTGGGGAATACACTTGGTTGTTGTTCCACTGATGTAAGTCAGGCTGAGGTTCGGGGAAAGGTTCTGTATCAGGGAAACCTTCACTATCTTGGAGAATGGGGTCATTTTCTTGGACAGCCCGCCCGAGGTCTTCAATCATGGAGTTCACAAGTTCAGGTATGGTGCTGACTAGCACGCCATTACGAGTGACGTTCTCGGCTGGGGTCCTAGTGTGGGCTAGGAATTCCATGATTGGAGCATACCGTAAATCCCTGACGAGATTGCGGAAAACCGGCCAGGCGTAAGGATCTCAGCCCCATTACCGTTATTTATGATATCTGGTGGGGAGTTTGTCGAGCGGAATGTCGGTTGTATGCGGGGAGGAGCCATGGCCCTCCTTCTAGCGCCAAATGTTGTTGACGGGAAAAAACGTCCAGCCAATAGTAGGGGATCTCCCCGGTAGAAAGTCCCAATTAGACTTTGAACCGTTTGGAATAGGGATCCCGTTCGGGGTGTGGGTCCGGCTACCGCTTAAATGACTTTCTCTTCGGTCTCGAAGAACCTGATTAAATCTGCAGACATACACTCATTCACATGATACAGAATACATGACTGATGTATTAAACTGATATATAACACTTTGCGTAGCAAGGTAATGAACAAAATGCATACGCCCAGGAAGTGTCGTTAGCAACACATCTATGGGGTAATGCATGCAAGATAATCTGACCACTAAAGAAACAGTTCTTCGTGGCACGGATATCCCTTAACTTTCCGAAAGATGCAATGAAATGCTAATAAAATAATTCATTTACATTCATTATAAGAACAAACGATAAACTTAAGCATCATCAAGCACAATCACAGATAGCTATGAAGTACGAATGATACTATTAAGAACACAGCTTCATTAATCATACGATATTCTGAAACTATACGCAGAATACACACAGTTTTGTCACAGCTAAATACATCATCCAACAAAGGGATTGTAACAAGTATCTGAATTTCACATGAGTCAGAGTATGACCCTTCAATTACAATGCAATATTGCTCTTCCGTCGACAAAAGAGAAGCCCTAAACTATGTGTCCCGCAGGGGTATTTATAGATTCAAAAACGCCCTTCAGGCTTTCCGACGCTTCGACTTCCCGACGGTTCAGCTTCCCTGCGACCTTGGCCGAGCATGCGACCTGCGACTTGCGGAAGTAATTGCGACCTGCGACTCATGTGCCGGTGCGACCTGCGACTTAGGCGTAGGCGCGACCTGCGACCTGGGGGCGGTCGCGACCTGTGACTGAAAAAGTTTAGTTATGGAGGAGGTAGCGTGCTCGAGAGGTCAGGAGCGTCAATTTTCTTCCCCTTGAGGAAATCTCGCCAGGCCTGGTAATCCGCTGCTATAGGGGAGACTAGAGGGGTTTCCTCTTTTAATCGGTGCATACATTCCAGGGCATTTGGTATCAGAGTTTCCTTCTTTTGGGAGATCTGAATTGAGAGGGAGGCAAGCTTGGTGTAGATTTTTACTGGAGTGACAAGCAACCGATTTAGGTTCTCTTGTGATGCCTCGAATTCTGGTGCGGCAGCAGTTTGTCTCAAGGGTTGCAGAAAAGACTGAATTTCCTAATCTATTTGCTCCCAGTCTTTAGTTTCGTCCAGTGCCCCAAACAACGGAATGTGATGAAGAGCGTTCATGGAGTCTATACCACTGATCAGGTGATTATATGCAGACACCACTTTGTCCAAATCTTTGGTCAGCTTGTCTTTGGACTGTATCTTCATCCGGATTTGTACTTTGGCATCTTGTGTGTGACTCCAATCCTTCCTAGGCACATTTTCGGGAGCTTGATGGTACTGTGCTGTCCAGTTTATCATTCTGTCCAAAGCTGCAGAGGCCTCCTTGAGCTGCTCATGCATCACTTTGGTTTCCGCTCGTGCCTCTGCCAAAGGGGCCACTGTTTGTTTTAGGGTGAGCATTTCTCTATATACTTGCTGCATGGTCATTTCCAATACGTCACATTCTTTCATGACTGCCAGTGGGACTTCATTGACTTGGGAAGGCTTACTTTGGAGCTGTCGCACTTCACTCTCCAGTACTGATTTCTCCTGTTCCGCTGCTTTTAGCCTGTTTTGTAGGGAAATAATCTCCCTACTCATTCTAGTGACATTTTCCTCCGTAGCCGCGACAAAAGCGGTGCCTGCTGATGCTATCATTACAGGGTTAGTCCTTGTATCCAGGACTATTTCCTTTTCAGTGGCGACCGTAGATATGGCGGGATGGCTTTGCGCCAAGGATTTTCTTTTCTCTTGCCGTATTTTGAAGGAGAATTGGTCAAATGACAATCTAGTCAGGTCGAAGACCTCTTCTTCTTGTTCCCCGGGAAAATTGTCACCAGAGAGGATACTTCTCGTGCCACTCGGAGTAATCTCCAGGGGAGATATGTCGATGTCCTCTATTAGTTCATCCTCTTCGTCCTGTCTTTGTCCTTTTCCTTCCTCCTTTTGCCGGCGCTCGGCTTCCGCCTTGTCATGTTCCTCCTTCTTCCTATGTTCTATCTCTGCCTCTGCTTCTCTTTCGGCTTTTCTTTTACGCTCTGCCGTGACAGCTTGGTCTGCCTTCTTTTGACGTTCGGCTTTGTCAAGTTCTTCCTTAAGTGCTTGTTCTGCCGCCGCCTGTGCTTCCTTTTCCTGTCTTTCCTTTTCCTCGGCCTGTTTCCTTTTCCGCTCCGTCTTTGCATCTCTTCTACGTTTCTCTTCATCCTCCTTCATTTTCTTTTCCTCTTCCTTCTTAGCTTGGGCCTCTGCTCCTCTTAGCTGATCCGAGGTGTCAGGCCCTGTATTGGTCCAGGTTTTCTTATCCCTGGAGGAAGAAGAGCCTCCTATTTTTTGGCTCCTGTCTTCTAAATTTTGGTGATCCTCTTCTTCTCGGTCAGAGTCAATCCCCAGAGCTAGTTGCCTGTCTGCGTTGTACCAGTTTCTTTTCTCGTCCTCCGCCGGGCATTCGACATGCTGATAGCTCCATTTAAACTTATCCCTTTTACAGTGCTCAGGAACTATCTTGACCGGGTCATATGTTCGGTACTCCAGATTTCTAAAGTGATAACCTTTTATCTCTTCCCCTTGAGCCCCTACTTCTCGGAAGTCCTTGACTGTATAAGCACCGATGGTGAGGGGCAGAGCGGGCCAAGGTTTCTTCTTTCCTTTGGAAAGGACATTGGAGAAACCCGAGGTCATCTGGAAACATACCTCCTGCATAAGCACCTTGTCGGTAATAAACCTAGGCAGAGCATGTGGTTCTTTGAATGTGCCAAATACTCGAATGATTGTATATTCAGCGAATGGAAACCAGTGCGCCACCTGACCTAGTGTCTCCATCGCTCACCAAGACATACAGGGGGTGTCTTGACCAAATAGTTTCCCGTAAAGGGCGGGAATGAATATCTGAGAGATTTGCTCAATATTTGACTTGTACCTGGATTCCCAGAATACCTTGGTCTGCAAATGGATTGCTTGGGTTTGTTCGGAGTCGTAGTTATGTGGCCATCCCTCAAAATGCAGCCGGGAACAGACATCATCTAATAGATACGAAGCCATATAAAATTCTGACGGCGTTCCTTCATCTGGGGCTAAAGCAGAAGCCAAATTTGTTTGCATTGAGCCCATTAACATACCAGCCCAGTTGAAACGAGTGCCGTGCACCGTTACATATTCCATTATAGTTTCCCATGCGCCGTTGAAGGTGGTGGCATCCGGACGTCCATACAATCTGCAAAGCATGGCGGCCACTAATTTATACACTTTCCTCAAACCGGCCATTGGGTACTCCTGGTCTTTCTTGACCTTAAATTTGTCCGGTTCCGCCCACCATTTCCTGATTGTATCAACCACAGGTACTTCATGGGCAGAAGCCCATCTCGGGGTAAAGTTTTCCTCTGGTTGGGGCAGCGAGTAGTAGACCTGGGCGTCTGAGCCCTCCAACGTCGCGAAAGCTTTACCTTTGCTATCTCGGATCAGAAACTTCTTGGGATCTGTTTTCTGTATGATCCAGTCTAATATTTCTGGGCACGGGAAGATGGCTGGATGTGCCCCTGCTAGATGTAACTTGGATTTTTTGACCTTTAGGTACACTTCCCGGTCCAGGAGATCTTCTGGAAACTCAGCTTCTGTTATAGCGAACTCGTGGTATACTTCATACCATCTCAGGCTGTCCCCTTTTGCGAAGGTGCAAAGGGTGTCTCTGTATATTGGCGGAGGAGATATTTGCACGTCTGTATCTGATTCTTCTTCCACTACCTTCTTGCCCTTCTTTTGGGACACTGGGGGTGCCATGTTGCTAGAATCAGAGAGAACCGGTATCGTGTCTGCTCCAAATTCACCTGTTGCATTCAGGAAAGAATCCCATGATGAGAAAGACATGATGATAATGGGCTAAATACAGTCTACCATGCAGAAATTAACAGTTCTCTTGGGGTCGCAAGGTCGCTGATTAACCAAAGAACTCGCATGCGACCTCGCGACCTTGCGACTAGGTTGCAGGGTCGCAGAGTCGCTAACAGAGGATCGCGCGACTTTGCGACCTTGCGACCGGGTCGCAGGTCGCACTTGGGCCTGCAGGGGGGTTTCGAGCGCGCGTGGCTTGGGGTTCATTTCTCACCTAACGGGAAGCATACAAGGCATGGGAGGGGTCCAGGCTGCGGGTAGGACAAAGCCATGAGGGGCTGGACAAGAAAAGTGATCCTGGGGTTTAATGGTGATAACAGGAGAACAAAACAATATGGAAAACCTCACAAAAAACCCCACAGCCTCCCCAGCAGGTAATTAAGACAATGGGGAGGCTAGATTTGGGCAAGAAATGCTCATGAAGGAAACATAGAGAGGAAATAGCAACTTACCCGGGAGAAAATGCGCCAGTCGACCTGTCAGAGCGATTCCTAACTTTTCGCTGCAAGTGACAAATGCGACCTAGCGACCTGCCCTTTTAAAAAAGGGTTGCACGTGTGGGCACTTAATGAGGTCGCAAGTTGGTAGAGTACGACCTTGCGACCTTGCAACCCTAGGGTCGCTAGGTCGCAAAGGTTGCTGAGTCGTAAATTTCCTTAATTACTTATCCTTGCGACCTTGCGACCTTTGCGACCTGGCGACCTTAAGGTCGCGGGGTCGCATAGGTCGCATGAGTCGCAACTTCTTTAATTCCGGACCCTGCAACCTTGCGACCTGGCGACCTTGGGGTCGCGGGGTCGCACAGGTCGCAGGGGTCGCAATTGTTTCACAGGATGAATTTGCGACTTAGCGACTTGCCCTTCAAAAC
>JAXQQM020076173.1:0-136122 GCA_034641835.2 Pinus albicaulis
GGTTCTGTAGGCCCATATCTTTGTCTTCTTTAATGGCGGTCATTTCTTTCATCTACCCTTGGCTTTCCCTTTAAATTCTGCCCACAGGGAATCGTCTTTTATGGGCCCCAAACCTTTGCAACAGAGGTAGCAAATTAAACGCCCTCCTGTTATATTTAAAACCTGCAAAACCCACAAAATATTAGAAAAGCCGACACAGATGGAGGCGGGGATGAAGACGACGTCGTGGACACGAACAGGGGACAGGAGCACACAGGGTGGTGGAAGAAAATCGATGGAGGTATTGATAAATAGACGCGCTGTGGGTTTTATACATAACACGGTCTAGACGAGATGAATAACAACAAACGCGAATAAAAACACATAGACGAACACAAATATATATATAACGGGGGAAAATATCTCGGACGTACGGGGGTGAACACGTGGGCGTATGGAGGACAAGTGGGAGAAAGACGTGGCGGAGTCATCGGGTGGGAGTGAGTGAGAGCGACACGATGGCGGGTCCTATGTTATAGCGGACAAGTGATAACGCGTAGGCAACTCTGACACACATCTGCCGTTGGATGAGGATCGGTAGATCGGACGGTTCACGTGAATCCCGCTACCCGGCGATTGTACAGACATTAACGCGCGGGGGAAGCGGTTTTAAAACTCGTACCAGTGACACGCGGCACTTTCTCTATGGGATCGCTGCCCCCGCAGTAAATACCGCTGCTTTGATGAGAGTGGTGTGGGGGAATACCACCAGTTTCAGGCGCGCGGGGCCCTCCATAATAAACGTTCACCGCCCCGTTGATTTTATTAGATCGGATGGTGGATATCGCGCCCGGAACACGAACGATAAGCTCACCCCTTTCTTTTGGCCTGTGGTGCTGGGGCTCGGGTCGTATGACAACAACAAGGGGAGGGGCTTAGGACTTGGGGGCTTCGGCCCGATATATTTAAAATGCGGGTTTTAAACCTTTGGGCAATGTATTTCGGGGCGGAGAAGATGGTGATGAGCGCGGCATGGGGGGTTTTTGACCACAAAGACATTGGAAATAGATTTGAAAGGAACTGGTGGCCAAAATTTGAATGAAGGGGGGAATATGTACAACATCCTAAATATGTAAAAGGAACTCACAAATAGTCACAAATAAAGATAAATCATCTAATGCAAATGCCCTATATTTCTCAACCGGCTTCAATACAATAAATGAGTAAAATTTTGAAATTGCATCACCATATTTGGCCCAAAATATAACCCATATTCGTGCATTCACATGAATGTATTCTCTAATGACTTAGGTTCCCAAAGGAGAACCTCATGTGGATGTTATCCTTTAAATTCCCTATGAAAACATCAAGCATATGCTACTCTAGAATATCATTTACCTTGATATTCAATCTTTGGAAGTCCTCGATGTGCTCCCCATCTGAACCCTTTTGTTTGAGATTTATCATTTGGCTAAAGAACTTATTTCTATTTGTATACTCATAATGTGCTACCAATTCCTTCTATTAATTTTCTAAGTGACTAATTATTTACGAGAACAAATCCATCGATACCATACAAATTGATTGGGTTCTAAATAAAAAGATGCAATGTGTACCTTTTGTGTGTTGCACATCGTGTATATCAAAGAAATGTTCCATCTGTAGTATTCATGTTACCAGATCATTGCCATAAAAATTCCACATATCAATATTTGGAATGTGGTGGGTCTTAAACCCAACAATGGAGTCTCTAAAAAAATAATTATATTATTTTTGTCCTCAACACGATTTTCATGGAGATTTTTGTCAACACTTGGAAGCATTTCTTGTAACAACTTTGTCAAACCTTCCAATTCCATTTTCATTTTTGTTTTTAAACCATATTTAAAACCTTCCATGTCTACTTTTAAATCCATTCTTCAAACCATCCATCTTAGCTTCTAATTCATTTTTGGTTACTCTTTGTGAGAGAAAAATTCGTTGCACTTGGCCTCGTAATTTTGACATATCATGTTGCATTTCTTCCTCTTCTTCATGGATTATAGTATAGCATTATGTTGGATAACTGTGTATATCTATTTTTTTGGTTCGATGCATTTTGGAGCCAAATAAATATATGTCTGCTTCATTATGTCCTTTGAATCGCTTCAAACTGATTTTTCAAACAAAAGTTATGCAAATTTTAAAAAACACATACAATTTTCTTACTTTAAGGAGCTCGATCTTGAAAATGGTGTTGTAATGTCGGTCTCCCAAGGTCTGAAACTTCGTCATAAGGTTTTTTTTTTTTGTATTATTTCCAACCCCATAAGTTATACGAAAATTAGATTCTTCAAGATAAATTGATACCAAGTCTTCCACGATCTCCTGATTATGGACTGGTTTAATATAATGAAATTGTAAGAACTTCCACAAGTCATTTTTTGACATTAAACCCTTAAGATCATCCCCAAGAGACTATAGTCTATGCACTTTTAGTCACTTTTTACATAATTCAAATCATATGCTCGAGGATAAAGTTATGATGATTTTCCTTAGGTCACCTGTTTGAGATTGAATTCTGGAGCATGCAAAAACCCTAAAATCCTAGGATCATATCTCCAAAAATATAGAAAAAAAAATATCTTAAATTTTTACAAGAAATTCACCAATATTTTGACTCCACGTGTTAAAAATTTCAGCTTTTGAAGCCTTGCATAGAAAAAATTATAATGAAAATATCAATATGGCTTGTTTGAAGCAGTGAAACCCTATGATCCAAAGTTTTTATACCAAATGTTATGTATCCAAATCAAGAATAGCATAGAAACATAACAAAATATGGATCAATGATAGATATTAATCCACTTATAGGGATAAACCTCCCTTTACATCACATAAATGAACAATTCTTGGAAGATTCAAATAACAAGATCTCCTTGGTATATATTGGAGTCTAAGAGGTCAAAATATATTTAGGGCCTACACAATAATAATAATGTAATGTCACAACAATAACAATATCAAGGATACACTATTATTATAGGGACCTAATAATATCCTAGGGTTTATGTGGTGGATTGAATTTTTGTTCATGGTAATTGAGTTCAAGAATTTTCATGTTATTTCTAAATCCATTATTTTCCTCCCTTGGCCGTGGTATAGGCTTCAAGACCCATTCTTGTTATAAAAATATACTAATGGCACCAAAGGTTGCCCATAAAGGCCCAAAACATACTAGTTGCACCAATGTAATATTCCTAATTAGATTTTAGCTAGTTAGAATATTAAATTTTGTTTTTGTCAATAAGATAGATGAATAAGAGGGTAGACAGACCCATAAATCTCTTTAGTAGGAATAAAATCACTTCTAATGTGAATGTGGATCAATGAATCTAGATAGGATCAAGATGAATAAATCACTCCTTGGTGTGCATGTGGGTCAATGTATGTGGATGGGGTCAATTTGACCAAATCAACAACGCAGTCATGGAGGTAGTGGAGATAGTGGAGGACAACACAGTCATAATGGAAGGGAGTCTCCATGAGAGTAGCATCATTATTGAGTGGGGCCAAGGGGGTGAAGGCTCACAAAACATATAAGGAAGGGTATGGCAGCCATAGAGAGCATTCTGAATATTTTTTTTGTATTGTCTTTTATGACTTTTTGCATGCTTCAGCTATTTAGCGAAGTTTGTTGTGTTGTTTAGCACAAGGGTGTTTCTGAGCTGAAATCCCACCTTCATCCTCGAGGGACTTTGAGTACCCACTCAGGAGAGGTTCTTTGAGATAAATTTCATTATCCGGCATCAGGCCCATATTCAACCCCTATCAACAACGCAGTCTCCTTCAGAAATTGCGCAATCCAGGAGGGCATATCTAGTGGAGGGATCATACCCCAGTTTTTGAGCTTAGCATCCAGTGAGGGGAGCAACCCTTCATCCGAGAAGTCAGTGGAGAGGAGTAGCAACATTTTTATCTTCAGATTAGCCACCTCCCATTAGTCTCCCAGCTACAGTGTGTAATTCAGCCCTAGGGTTGTATTTTTCATCAATGTCATTTCCGGAAACCCTTTCTGGGTTACCTTGGAATTGTGATAGAGAACGTAGATCTATGATCCCGGGATTTTCTGAGCACCCAGTCAGAAGATCTATGCATTCCTAGTTTCCCGCAACAGTATTTTCCAGCAGGATTGTGCAATCATAGTCTCCTATCAGTTGGTGCAGCAACAGCATATTATGTCTTTATGTTTAGGGTCATTTCAGGCTTGTTTTACCTAGCTTGAGTGTCTCTATCTTAGGTTCTTGTACTTCATTTCTGCTATTTCATATAATAAAATGGCTCAACTAATATTTTCATGTATTTGATGTATTGATGTTTACTGAATTTTCCAGTGTTATGCTTTTATATTCATGTTTTTCCTATTCTAGAATATTACAATTGTTGCAAATGTTGTCATTGATGGAAAAGTAGATGACAAAGGAGGAGAACCTGAAACATCAGCCAAGGAGCAGAGGAAGAAAAAAGAGAGGTAGCAGAGACAGCAAAAAGATAAGTAAGGAGAAGCATCAGTCAAAGAAGTAGCAGAGGCAGCAGAGAGAGCATAAGACAAGTAGCAGAGGTAGTAAAGAGAGCAGCTGAGATAGCAAAAAAGCAGAGAGGTAGCAAGACAACATAGAAGGAACAAAGGCAGCAGGAGACAGATGAGGTGGTGCTACAGAGCAGTGAGGATATTAGTATCAAATGAAGGTAATTGAATTGCTTGGGGATGAGTTGGAGCATTGCCTAAATGGTAAGGAAACCATGAAGTGGTCGAAGAAACTAATAATGAGCAAAGGCACAATGAAGAACAGAGGTAGAGGCTGCGAATATAGAGGCAGGGCCGTTATCATGGAAATGGAGGCAGAAAAGACAGAGACAGACAAAGGAGGTAGCAAAGAAGAAGATTGTTGAAATGTAACAGTCAAAACAGCAGAAGCAGCGAAAGAAGCAACAGCAGAGACAGAGAAAGAAGCACAGCGAAGGCAGAGGCAGAGGTAGAGGCAGCGAACATAGACGCGTTTTTTTATGGAATAGAACCATGTGCAAACATACATAATATTCTGGGAATCGTACAACCCAAGCGGCAAGTATATATACTTATACAAACAAATTCCGAGAATCGCCTGACCCCACTGGAAGATACACTAAAGATTAGAGCAGCAAAGGATACATATATATAATTCCGAGAATCATAACCCAAGCGGAAATGTATGTATATATAAAACCTTATTCCGGGAATCATTACCCAGCCGGGCGTTATATATATATATATATATATATATATATATATATATTATGAGAATTGCCTACCCCGCTGGAGGATACTCTAAAGCTGGAACATAAAAGCATATATATATATATATATATATATATATATATATATATATATGCAGCACAATACATATATATGCAGCGCATTACATATTTCACAAAGGTCCAAAGTTTATATATATTAATTCATGTGGAGCGCTTTATGATCAAAGAATCAAAGTATCATAAGGTGGGACCCTTTCCCAATCGCATCAGAGATTATAAGGGCAGCGGAACATATAAACAGAAAATTGAGATTGCGTTGAAGCCCGGACCCGATGGGCTTATAAACCATGAGTAACAAGTATTCGAAATCCGGCCTAATTGCATCGGAGCATGACAATAAAGGATTGCGATTGTGATTGAGTTCCGGACCCGATGGTTCTATAAGTTATGACTTTATATGTTTGAGTTACAGTCTAATCGCATCGGCACTGGTCAATCGCATCGGAGTGAAAGTGTGGCAGCGGAGCATGACAATGCAATTTGCGATTGCGATTAATCAGCGGATAATCAAAGATCGGCAAGTGGGCCCGAAAGGTTGTTTCCTATGTTAAATAGGTCTATTATTATATCGCCGGAAGTTACATAAGAAAGGGTTCATATACATTAAAGTGCAAAGAAAGGAGTTTAATTATCATAATGCATTGAAGAGAGGGCGACATTATTAAAGCGTTGTATTATAAAAGGACCATGGATATGATACGCGTTGGTTGAAACTGCCCAACAGTTATATTAAAAAGGGGCGTTGTTAGATATATAAAACGATTGTTACGACTATATTGAAATATGCCGCGTGGTCTGTGGACCCACGGGCCTCAACTTAAGGTGGAGGGCGATTGTTAATGTAAAATGATTGCGATGTGTGCAATCGCATCGGGCCATAAAACAAAGGCCGTGATGTATGTATGTTCCGCTTGTGGAACTCGCCACATCAACAAGACACTTGGTATATACAGAGCGTTGGAATTTGTCCAGAATTACAGTCAGCAGTTTCATATATATATACAAAGCGCTGATATAAAAATTTAAAAAAAAAATGCAGTTCATAAATTCAGGAGTTACGCAGCAGCCATAAACAGAAAGGCATACAGAGGAGAGAAAGGGACAAACACAGTCAAATAAAATACAAATGCGCAGCGATCCAAAAGGTTGTATGAGTGAGCTGGAGCTCTCATTGTAATTAAATGTAATATTTTAATTGGTTAATATTGTTTGTGATGCATTGGCAAGTCTCTGGAGGAAAACAAAGCTCCCACTGTAATATTGAAATTAATGCATGTTGTTATATTTTATGAATGAGCGGATAAAAGAGATGAGAAGGCAGAAGGCAAAGAGACATGGTTGTCCATTTCGAATTCCCAGTAGAATACAAACAGCCATGAAGCTAGTTTGTATAAAATAGGATAATATCCAAGGGGAGATTGTTGACGAAAACAGAATGAGAGAAGAAGAGAGTGTGCAGCAGAATTAAAGAGAGTTGAAGAGAATAAGCAAGCTGCAAGAGGTCAGAGAGTGTGAATATAGAGAATTCAGAGTGTGAAGAATTGAGGAGAAAAGACAAGAAGGAGGAGGAGCTAAGCAGAGAAGAAGAAGGGGCTGAGCAGAGATGATGCAGGTCTGATATGAGAATTGATGAACAGCAGAGAAGATGGTACAGAACAAAGCTGATATCCAAGGTAAATCAGCAAGTGTGTTTCTTTTGAAAGAGTAAGGAAGTTGGAACTTCCCTATCAAGTTGTAGCTGACTGAGGTAGGAGCCTCCTATAGGTTGGTGCCTGCAGAAAATTGATGGGAGTTGGAGATTCCTTGCAAGTTGTAGCTTGCAGAATTGAGGTTCGTGCCTCCTGTATGTCGGTGCCTGCAGAAAAACAGTGGTGAGAGGGAGTTGGAGCTTGCCTTTGCATCACAACAATAATAAGATGTGGTTTTCTCCCTTTATGGGTTTCCACTTATATCTGGTGTCTATGTGCATGATTTCTATGTGTTGATATGGTATATCTATTCTACTAATACTTGTTGCTAACATATTAAGACTGCTGGTACATTATCTAATCTACTTATTAATTGTTGCTCACAAATAAAGATTGCTCACACATTATGTTGATCATGAAATGAAGGTGTTAATAAAGTATAATGAGTTTTAAGGGAAAAGTTTTAAAAGACCATGAATGTGTTAAACTGATTCACCCCCCCCCTCTCAGTTTAACTAAGGGTTCAACAATTGGTATCAGAGCCGGTTCCTTTGGTGTAAGCCTAATAGCTTGAAGGAGACCTGGTTGAGTCATGGAATATCAAAATGTACCTATCCTAAATACATCAAACTTTCCTGAATGGAGAGATAAGGTTAAAACGGGATTATTGGCTTATGAACCTGAAGTATGGAAGCTTGTATGTGATGGTTACTTCACAGACCCACGGTGAAATAACAACAGAGGAATGCCAAGGCAAAATGTGTGATATATAACAGTCTTCATAACAAGGACCTTGAGTTGATAATGGATTTAACCTCTACAAAAGAAATCTGGGATAGATTGCACTTCATGCATGGAGTAAACACTAAGGACTGCACTGACAAGGAGGATAAGAGAATTAAGAAGAAGAAAAATTCATGTCAAAAAGAAGATGTTCAATCAAATGAGGTACCTGCTAGTGTGAATGGTAGTGAGAACCATGAAGAGATTGCAGCTGAAGAAAAAGCCAAACTTGACACAACCTTGACTGAAATAGAAAGACTGAAGAATGAAAACAAAGACTTGAATACATTGGTGCAAATATGTGATGAGAGAGAATATGAATATAAGAAATAAATTATTGACCTGAAGACTCAGCTTGAAGAAGAAAACAAAGTAGAAGACATTCTGCTACGAAAAATGAGAGAGAAAAGTCAGGAATGTGAAAGATTAGAAGAAGTAGTGAGCCTAAGAAAGAATTTAGAAAAGGCCCAAAGAGAACTATTAATGAATACACCTCTAATGAAAAGCACTGAACAATTGGACAAAATGCGAAATGCTCAAAGGTCACCTCTCATAAAGGCTGGGATAGGATATGAAGGAGAAACCAGTAAGCCCAAGGTAGAAGATAACAAGAAAATCATCTTTGTAAAAGCTGTAAAGGAAAATGAAGTAGCTCAGAAGATTCCCACAGAAGAAGAAGCCAACAAGAACAAGATTTGTAAAGAAACAAACAGAATCAAACAGCAACATGAAAGAACAGAGAATGAGAGGATGAAACAATCAACTACTAAAGGCTCATATGCTCCTAAGGATGAATTGAATAAATTCGGAAGATGTCAAATAAGGTTCTTTCCTCCTATGTGAAGCATCACTTGTTTTTCCTGCCACAAACAAGGACACACTGCAGCATATTGTAAGACAAAGCAAACCCAGTCCAACCAGCAAAGGATGCAGCAAAAGAGAAGAATCCCTCGAGCAAGCAAATGGAAAGGACAATCTTTCACCAGGTACACAAATCATTTCCATGGCTATTGTTAAGCATGCAATAATTTTGGACATAAATCTGTTGAATGTAAAATGTATTCAAAAAGGGGAACAAAGTATTGTACATCAGCTCAAACATACCTTGGTAAAATAAGATGTTATGTATGCCTCAAGATTGGTCACAAAGCAAAGGACTGTAATTTTCCATATACACTAAAGAACTCTAGACAGAGAATGGAATCTAATCAAATCAAACAAAGCTATGAATTTAAAAGAAGCGCAGACATTATGATGAACCCCAATAGAGTATGGAAAGAAAAGAGAAAAGGATAGCCTATTATCTCAATAACATAATGAATCCTCCATAGTCTTAGGGGGAGCTGCTCTAGGAAGCAAAGCAAAAATCCATCCTGTAATATATATGAAGCAACATCCCAGGGGGAGAGAAGTTCATAAATAGACCCCATGAAAGCAGTCTGAGAAGAGCTCCATGTAATAAGAACAACTATGAGATCAAGAAGATTATTTGAAGTATTCAATAGCTGACAGATTGATAGAAGGAGAAAAAGCTGCAAGCAACCATGATGATAGAGGAAACATCAGTAATGAACATGTAAGTTAAGAAGATATCAGCACATTAAAGGATGATCACAGAATTCCCTATACTGCTAGAATTAACAATGTATCACATTAAGAAGGATGAGTAAGAAAAGCGCCTATCATTAGTTCATTACATCTTTCAAAAGGTCCACTTGGAGAAATGCAGTTAAGTGAGTAATAAATCTTTGAGTAATCAGCCCATGAAGATTCATAAAAAAAGAAATTGAAGATGTCTTCCTGAAAATCTTTATGTTAGAACAATTGAATTGAATATAAAGCAGCAATGACTCTAGAGTAGTCCTAGAAAGGAACATGCAATGGCTTTGTTTGGAACAGAAGGACAAAAAAAGAAGAGTGGTAAATAATGCCAAGATCAGATTCAATATATTGATGATTGTTGGTATGAACAGTGGAAAGATCAATAATAGAATTTATGAAGGATGCATCAATTATGGGTTAATGTGCAAGCTGAATTGAAATCTCTGCATGGTTTATCAAAGTAATATCAATTGGTGTTTAGGTACAAGCAGCATGTCTATCAACAGAATATCAAGTGTTGTCATAGAACAGTAGTAGGATACAAGTCCTCAGGATCAAAGGACTATGGCAAGAATGCATCAAGAAGATCATCCTGATAGAACAGTCAAAGTATCTGAAGAATAAAGGACTAGCTGCGATTACCATCTAAAGCTCAAAAGTTTTTTTTTTTTTTTTTTTAAATCCTACTTCAGCACAAAGGATTTGCAGGTATTTCACCATTGAAAAGAGGTTGATCACTGACATACATACCCCCTTATGTCATAAAGAAAAGTGCTTGGTTGATAAGTAAGACTAAACAATAAATTGAATGTATCTAGTCTCAAGGGTTGTTTTTGAATGTACATTGTCCAAGCAAGCAAAGGCATTTGATCTCTTAGATCAAATTTTGGTTAATTCATTGATCACATCTGTAACAAGGACCTGCAGCT
Organism: Pinus albicaulis; assembly: GCA_034641835.2. Taxonomy (NCBI): domain Eukaryota; kingdom Viridiplantae; phylum Streptophyta; class Pinopsida; order Pinales; family Pinaceae; genus Pinus; species Pinus albicaulis. The sequence continues at coordinate 10,319 of JAXQQM020076173.1, forward strand.
ATTTAGTGTAATATTATTATCAGCATCCTAGCTCAAATCATCACCAACAGGCAAGAAAGGTGTACCACAGCAATAAAATATATATTGGCATCATTATCATAATAGAACAATTTATATTCAAGTTCAAATAATCCCCAAAAGTGTTCTCTCAACAACTCTTTTACACCAGTTTGGAGCAGTAGGGTACAAATTCAGAAGAAGAAGATCTAAACACAAATTTTTTTTAAATCATCTAAATCCTACTTCAGCACAAAGGATTTACTGGTACTCCACCTTTAAAGAGAGATTGATTATTGACATACATACCCATTGTGTCATAAATAAAACTGCATGGTTGATAAGTGAAACTGACCAATACATTGAAGGGTTTGTTTTGAAAACACATTGTACAAGAAGTAAATTCAGTTGGCCTCTAATATTGAAAGATATTGCCTATTCTTACAATAAGTTGTAAGCTCTGGTTTGATTCATTGTTTACAACAGCAACAAGGACCTTTCAGTCTTTAAGTGCATTATCCCTGTCAGCAATCTAGCACATATTACAAACAATAGGCAGTAGAGATGAATCACAGCTATAAAAGATATATTGGCATCATTATCATAATTGAAAAAATGTTGTACTGCAGATGAGTATTGCAGAAGAAGACATATTTCAACTACAATATTCCTCAACAGAAATGTATTGGCACACTACATCAGAAAGAGACTGTATTTTTATTCAAGTTCAATTATCCTCAAAGTGTTCTCTCAATAAGTCTTGTACACCAGTCTGGAGCAGCAGGGTACAAATTCAGAAGAAGAAGGCCTAAACACATATCAGAGAGAGGAAATGCAAAGACTAAATCTACACTGAGAAATGTGCAACCCTTTGCCATTGATGTCAAAGGGGGAGGAAAATCAAGTAATAGAAGAAAGAGTCTTCTAAAAGAAGACAGGCAGAGAAAGACTTGGAGGAAGCATTGGATTATCGATGGATGTGTTTCCATCAATGCCAAAGGGGGAGACTGTTGGAAATGTTGTCATTGTTGGCAAAGTAGATGACAAAGGAGGAGCACCTGAAACATCAGCCAAGGAGTAGAGGAAGAAAAAAGAGAAGTAGCAAAGGCAGTAGAGAGAGCATAAGACAAGTAGCAGAGGCAGTAAAGAGAGCAGTAGAGATAGCAAAGAAGCAAAGAGGTAGCAAGGTAACATAGAAGGAACAAAGGCAGCAGGAGACAGATGAGGTGGTGCTGCAAAGCAGTGAGGATATTAGTATCAAATGGAGGTAATTGAATTGCTTGGGGATGAGTTGGAGCATTGCCTAAATGGTAAGGAAACCATGAAGTGGTCGAAGGAACTAATAATGAGAAAAGGCACAGCGAAGAACAAAGGCAGAGGCTGCGAATATAGAGGCAGAGCCGTTATCATGGCAATGGAGGTAGAAAAGATACAGACAGACAAAGGAGGCAGCAAAAAAGAAGACTGTTGAAATGCAACAGTTAAAACAGTAGAAGCAACAAAAGAAGCAATGGCAGAGACAAAGAAAGAAGCACAGCGAAGGCAGAGGCAGAGGCAGAGGCAGCAAACATAGACGCGTTTTTTTTGGAATGGAACCATGTGCAAACATACATAATATTCTGGGAATCATACAACCCAAGTGGAAAGTATATATACTTATACAAACAAATTCCAAGAATCGCCTAACCCCACTGGAAGATACACTAAATATTAGAGCAGCAAAAGATACATATGTATAATTACGGGAATCATAACCCAAGCGACAATGTATGTATATATAAAACCTTATTCCGGGAATCATTACCCAGCCGGGCGTTATATATATATATAAATAAATTCCGAGAATCACCTACCCCACTGGAGGATACTCTAAAGCTGGAACATAAAAGCATATATATACATGCAGCACAATACATATATATGCAGCGCATTACATATTTCACAAAGGTCCAAAGTTTATATATATTAATTCATATGGAGCGCTTTATGATCAAAGAATCAAAGTATCATAAGGTGGGACCATTTCCCAATTGCATCGGAGATTATAAGGGCAGCGAAACATATAAACAGGAAATTGCGATTGTGATGAAGTCTGGACCCGATGGGTATATAAACTACAATTTATATATATCTTGAGTTCCGGTGAATAGTGACTGATCGCATCGAAAAAAGGTGGAATATCGGAACATGCTATAAAGGGTTGCGATTGCGATTGAAGCCCGGAACCGATGGGCTTATAAACCATGAGTAACAAGTATTTGAAGTCTAGCCTCATCGCATCAGAGCATGACAACAAAGGATTGCGATTGCGATTGAGTTCCGGACCCGATGGGTCTATAAGTTATGAATTTATATGTTTAAGTTACGTTCTGATCGCATCGGCACTGGTCAATTGCATCAGAGTGAAAGTGTGGCAGTGGAGCATGACAATGCAATTTGCGATTGTGATTAATCACAATCGAAATTAATCAAAGAGTGATACATCGCATTGGAGCAACTCAATGTAAGTTGCGATTGGGATTAATCGCAATCGGAAACATTTGCAAGGAGTTTCATCGCATCGGAGAAGGATTCATCTCATCGCATCGAATCGGAGGCAGCTCATCGCATCGGCGGATAGTCAAAGATCGCTGGAATTTACATAAGAAAGGGTTCATATACATTAAAGTGAAAATAAAGGAGTTTAATTATCATAATACATTGAAGAGAGGGAAACATTATTAAAGCCTTGTATTATAAAAGGACCATGGATATGATACGCGTTGGTTGAAACTGCCCAGCAGTTATATTAAAAAGGGGCATTGTTAGATATATAAAACGATTGTTATGCCTGTATTGAAATATGCCACATGGTCTGTGGACCCACAGGCCTCAGCTTAAGGTGGAGGGCGATTTTTAATGTAAAATGATTACGATGTGTGCAATCGCATCGGGCCATAAAACAAAGGCCGTGATGTATGTATGTTCCACTTGCGGAACTCGCCACATCAACAAGACACTTTCTATGTACAGAGCATTGGAATTTGTCTAGAATTACAGTCAGCAGTTTCATATATATATATAAAGTGCTGATCTAAAAATAAAAAAATGCAGTTCATAAATTCAGGAGTTATGCAGCAACCATAAACAGAAATGCATACAGAGGAGAGAAAGGGTCAAACACAGTCAAAGAAAAGACAAATGCGCAGTGATCCATAAGGCTGTATGAGTGAGCTGGAGCTCTCATTGTAATTAAATGTAATATTTTAATTGGTTTATATTGTTTGTGATGCATTGGAAAGTCTTCGGAGGAAAACAAAGCTCCCACTGTAATATTGAAATTAATGCATGTTGTTATATTTTCCGAATGAGCAGATAAAAGAGATGAGAAGGCAGAAGGTAAAGAGACATGGCTGTCTATTCTAAATTCCCAGTAGAATACAAAAATCCATGAAGCTAGTTTGTATAAAATAGGATAATATCCAAGGGGAGACGGTTGACGAAAGCAGAGTGAGAGAAGAACAGGGTGTGCATCAGAATTGAAGAGAGTTGAAGAAAATAAGAAAGTTGTAAGAGGTTAGAGAGCTAGAGAGCGTAAGGAAAGAGAATGCAGAGTACCGAAGATTGAGGCAGACAAGATAAGAAGAAGGAGGAGGGGCGGCGGAGAAGAAGAAGGAAGTGAGCGAGAGATGATGCGGTGATATGAAAATTGATGAACATCGAGAGAAGATGAGTACGAACATAGCTTTGATATCCAAGGTAAATGGCCAAGTGTGTTTCTTTTGAAAGAGTAAGCAAGTTGTAGCTAACGGTAGGAGCCTCGGAATGGGTTGGTGCACAGAGAAAATTGATGGGAGTTGGAGCTTCCTTGAAATTTGTAGCTTGCGAGAATTGAGGTTGGTGCCTCCTGTGGGGTTAGTGCCTGAGAAAAACGATGGTGAGAGGGAGTTGGAGCTTGCCTTTGCATCACACAATAAAGATGTGGTTTTCTCCCATTATGGGTTTCCACTTATATCACAGTGTCTATGTGCATGATTTCTATGTCTTATATGGTATATCTATTCTACTAATACTTGCCGCTAACATATTAAGACTATTGGTACATTATCTAATTTGCTTATTAATTATTTGCTCACAAATAAAGATTGTCCACATTATGTTGATCTCATGAAATGAAGGTGTTAATCAAGTATAATAAAGTTTTGAGGGAAAAGTTTTAAAAGACCATGAATGTGTTAAACTGATTCACCCCCCCTCTCTAGTTCATAAGGGTTCAACTTATATTAAATATTCATTACTAATAATTAGATATAATTTTCACTAGTTCATAGTGTAACCTTAGTATAAGAATAGTAAGTTACTTAACCATTAACAACCTATATTCTTTAGTACATTAACATTGAACTATATAATGTAATCTTGCATTCATTTCATTATTCATGTAGTCATCACATACTTGAAATTTTGAACATCACAACAAGAAAGGAATCAACATCATCAATTTGACACAATAATAATCCATCATTGAACACCAATATACCTTGGAAACTGGGACGGTGAAAACGTGACGTTTAATTTTGTTATTAAATTCTCATGAGGGTGTTCACACCTCAATCAATGGCTCATAAGAGGATACCATCCCTTAACCATTGTGATAAATCTTACAAGGAAATATACAAATATCTAGCTTAAAGCCATTACAATAATTATGATAGAATTTAACCACTAACCTTCATATCTTCATATCTTTGTGGCATGGATGTACCTACAATAGACCATCATAGATTGGACCATCCTGAAACTTGCACTCGGTAATGCATGAACCATTAATCATTTACCTACCACCATGTTAAGAATAATATTTCCTCACAATACAAGTTAACATCATTCTTCGCTAATGTTGTCTTCAACATACATTGATGTCAGATTCATAAAGTATTAAACAATCCATTCATAAATCTATATATTGATGCTTCTCCATCTACTCATTTAAATTCATGACATGAAAGTTAAATATCTTGACATACTTCTTTATCATCCTTGCCCCACATGCTAGTTATAAACAATCACATTACTAATATTTCACTTGCATAAGCACACATTCACATAGGAACCAATAGCTACATACTTAAGCATTTCTTTAAAAGGCGATACATAAAGTTATGATCTTCGTGCATGCGATTTACATCAATTTAATCAAAATAACTAACCCTTAAGCTATTACTTTTGGTTCATGTAAAGAAATCTAACACAACAAAATGTTTTCCTATGCATACAAATGCATATAGCTTCGAAAAAGAATCTTCCCAATGGAATTCTTTAACACAATCAAGCATGCAAACACACTTGTCCTTTTAAAATTTTAGCATAATTAGGCATGCATTAAATGTTTCCCTTTTTCCATAAAAATTAGTTAATAAAACATAAAATTACATGTATTATTTTCCAAGGAATATTTCCCAATGTAAGCTAACTAAACATGCTATCATTTCCCACATACAACTATCTTCATTCCAATGAAAGATAATATAAATCTTGCATGTATATACATGATCATATTCCAAAGAAACTAACATTATAGTTGTATAGAATAAAAATAAACACATAGTTCTTTTATAAATAAATATAACTCAATATTTCATCTATCCATGCAAGGAAATATCTCTGTTTAGTGACTAAACCTTTGTAACTAACATAACGATTATAGAAAATAATCAAGTACTATCTTCGAGGGAACCCGACATAGTTTCTCTATATTTTATGCACAAAATTTTCATAAAATTTTTTTGAAAAGTATCATAACCAACCTTTCTATTGCCAGAACCCGGAAAGCCCTTTTTCTTAAATAATAGCCATGTTAACCATTTATGTATTAAACCATGCAATTAAATCAAACATAAATAATTTTTCTTTTTACCCACGAGAACATGTAACTTTTGCAAACTCTTGCAAATAAATTAACACAATGGACTTATCTTTCGCACACGGGATAAAGATGCTATTTCCAAAAGACCTTATGACTTATGTTATCTATGTGTATAATTTTAGAGAGTAATTCCATAGGATATTATATTTAACCACAATTACACATTTCACCTCAAAAGGGAAATCCCAACTTATTAAATCTTCCCATAAAATATTTTCTCATATAATTATTTCATCTTGATATAGGAATAAAACATGTTTATAATGAGATTCGAAAATAAATTAGGTAAATAATTGATAGTGGATTCATTTCGGTCACATCCCAATAAACTAATGAAATACCTTTTTCTTTATATATAACTCATCCCAAAATATGAGCAAAGCCATACTTATTCTTTACTATTTTCCCATAATATTTTCCAGAAAAATCTATATGTTGTAGATATTTTTCACCAAAACAAATATTTATAGCCTTGATTCTTATAATTTTCCACAAGTAAAAATTTATATGAAATAATTATCAAGACAACTTATTCGATCTTGGGCATAATTATTTTAAATCCCTTTCGGTAAATATTGATAAAGTACTTACCTTTAATTTACAGGAAATGTTTTATGCAGAGACTCTCCTACAATTCCTCCTCAATGGCCATGCACATGAAACTCGGTGGTAATGTGCACGAAATATCCATTGACTATGATGCGGAAGGACAAAGAATTTACACAACAATCATTGTGACCAATATCGACATCAATAAATTAGGGCATCGAAATAAAGCATTTATCTATTTGGAAATACGTAATCACATTCAAATACGCTCTTCCTCATATATTGAATTTAATCAAGAATCCGGTGAGCATCTCCATGCCAAAAATCATGAAATAGTTTTTTATAATTCAATTTTTGTTTATTTCTTGACTCAGCTCCCTAATAACTGTCTCTTGCCCAAATCATAAATTCCCCTTCCCTCATCAGAGTCGGTGTGGAAAATAGCAAGCATGGTTACCAATAACTGGTTCTTGATTCCAAACGTTTTGTCAACATGTTAATAGAAATATTAATGAATGCCTATTTCCATTAATCGTTAACAATATTTTATGCAATTTTATTCTCAATGATATTTAAATTAATTTTGAAATCAATTTTAATTCATAAACGAATGATAAAATTACAATTATGTTTACCGCTCATTTCTTGATTCGTAATGAAATAAGTAAATATTATTACTTTTTTATCCATGCCAAGTAATTGGGGGATGTTACATAATCCCCCATTCGAGTAATTTGGGGATGTTACATACTCCCCCCTTGAAGAAAACACCGTCCTCGGTGTTTGTAATGCTTTACTCGAGATATAATAATCCAAACAACCAAAAGGGAATCATTTCCCTTCAAAATCGAGGATTTTTCATTTCCAAGTAATACCATTAAATGAAACAATAACGTTTTTATCCATATTCATAAGCATTTACAACTTTTAAAATAAGCAATTTCTACTTTCAACCACATAACCATTATTAAAATTCATAGAAACAAAACAAAATCTCTATATCCAACTTACCATTAATTACCAATTACTCTTGGAATTCATGGTCACTTTTACACAAGTGCTCCAATGGTTTAACAACCCAACAACAAGCCTTATGTAATCTATGATCAACAAATCCATAATTATCACATTAGTGAAAAAAATTTAGTGAAAATAAATACATTAAGCTATCAATTATTTACTTAATGTAAAGTGACTTTTTAATCACAATACTTCTACAAGTACTTAGAGAGCACCAATTCCTAGTCATAAAAATTACAAAATAGCTATACGACATGCATATATCTTTTATCCCTACTAAAGACATTCACACATTACTTAAAAACATGCTCGGGGAGCACCTAGCTCTATAATCATACAAATTCTCAATCAACGCACCAAATGCATATTATCCTAGCCCCTACTAAGACATTTCAAAAGTGAGTAATACAATAAAATGAACTTATACTTTATATAATTCCTTTACGAGCAATATGCTCCCTTTCCCCTCAATATCTACATAAGATATTTACACAATCATATAAAAATTCATTTTAATGTAACACATAATGGATTACTTAACTTGTTACGCTGAGAACCATTTTGCTATGACAATCACAATGGTAAACAAAATGCTCCTCCCAACCCATGAGTTGGTCTCCGCCAACAAATCGAGTCATTTTCACATCCATACGGTTATTTGATAAAAAACCATTCCATGTCTAGTATGGAATTCCCTTTGGAAAAACTAGCTCGAGAATTCCCATGGCCACTCAAGGTCCAATATAGGATTCCTCTTGGCAACATCATGCCTATTCCTTTGGCTTGATGTCTCTTCTATGAGGAATTTTGGGCCACCTCAAACGAGGCTCAAAATTAATAGAGTTGCCTCGGAGTTTTACTCTTCACCATATTGGCCAACTCTTTTCCCTTAGGATCATCTATCTCTAGGGAGAGGAAATGCGAGCCGAGCAAGCACCATCAACCCCTACGGCGAGCAAGCACCATCAACCTAAGGCCCTTCTATTCATTCACAATTGTTCACGGCTGTCGCGCTGTCAAATTTCTCTTTTAGCGTTCTTTCCCATTATTTTACTTAATGAACCATATGACCTTTATGCATAAGGCAAAAGAAACTTTATGTACATCATACATCATCCTTGGCCCTCAACATGGATCTAATGATATAGATTAATCGGGAACATAAACAACATACATGTGTTAAACATTATTATTTCCCAAATAACACAATCATGCATATTATAATATGGTACTTTATAAATTACAGTGCAATTTTCCTGTAACCACATTTTACTTTCATAGGAGTTTTCTTGTTTCCATTAAGCTAACCATGCTTAGTCTCATCAATGACACTAGTCATAAGTATGCATTGTTAAAAAATATTCACTTTAAAAATAATTCTAGTTTCATGCTTACAATGTTCTCATGCATACGATTATCCTAAATATTAATTAATATGTATATATCAATAATGATTAGGGTAACACCAAATTTTAATTAGCAGGTCCAAAATTTTCAATTCCAATAATTGTATTGTTACCAATAGTCTAACACATGTGAAGTAACTACTTATTCACCTTTGTAATAATATCTAATCAAAACCAATTCACACATATAGGTTTTATTAGTTAGTCATACAACAATAATTAATCCAATGCCACTAATAATCTTAATGCATGTGGGATAATAAAATCATTCAAAAGCTGGTCATTTGTTCAACACTTGTCATTATAATCAAGTCTCACTACTTGACCCATTGTGTATTTTTAACGTATGAAAGGGTTCATTCAATTTTCATTTTAAAACTCTCTATCATCCTCTTCAAGAAATTTCCCCATCTTACTCATTCATGCATTAGTTTCACACACCATCACTATACACATTCATATTTTTCAGAAGTAATTGCATAGTAAATTTAGTTATGTTCATTAAATGTATGAGTAATATGTCATATACCCAAACTTTAATAAACGGCTCTCACTTTCACTACTGAGTACTTAGGTCGTTCATAAGTACAACAAAGGTTTTATTGCCTTCTCCCTTTCCAGAGTACTCGGAGTTGTTCATAAGTACGAAAAAGGTTTATTTGTCTTTTTATCCTCAACATGATTCAAATGTTATGAAAAGCATTTTGCAATAGCATTTATTACTTATTACTCTTCAATGTAGTTATAAACATGAATCACACATCTCATATCTAAGTAGACTCTTGCATATATCAATCAATATGTAGATTTCTAGAATCATATAACAATCAATACTGGGTGCTAGAATCATACCTTGGCAGTGTCATTAGTAGCATACCTCAATTTATTTTTCTTAACTAATATCAAAAGGTGCCGAAGTCTGCAACCTTTCTCTCGATACCGGTTGTAACACTTACCCGATACACCTCACATGCAAATGCAAAAAGAGTTAAAAAAAATTTATACTATTTACCCACGGGTAACTATCCAATCACTATATAATATTCATTACTAATCATTAGAAGAATGTTCACTAGTTCATAGTATAACCTTAGTATAAGAATATTAAGTTGCTTAACCATTAACAAACTCTATTGTAGTACATTATCATTGAATTGTATAATGCAACCTTGCATTCATTTCATTATTCATGTATTCATCACATACTTGAAATTTTGAACATCACAACAAGAAAGGAATCAACATCATCAATTTGACACAATAATAAATCACAACATTGAACACCAATATACCACGGAAGCTAGTAAGGTGAAAACCAACAAACATTTAATTTTATTATTAAACGCTCATGAGGGTGTTCACCCCTCACTCAATGACTCATAAAGGAGACCATCCCTTAACCATTGTGATAGATCTTACAAGGAAATATACAAATATCTAGCTTAAAGGCCATTACAATGATTATGATAGAATTTACCCACTAATATTCATATCTTCATATCTTGGTGGCATGGATGTACCTACGATGGACCATCCTAGATTGGACCTTTTTAGCTTGCACTCATATGCATGAACCATTAATCACTTACACATACCACATGTTAAGAATAATATTTCCTTTGTACAAGTTAACGTCATTTCCTGTAATGTTGTCTTCAACATACATTGATGTCAAGATTCATGAAGTATTAAACAATCCATTCATAAATATATACTAGAGATGTATATCTACTCATGTAGATTCATGACATGCAAGTAAAATATCTTGACATGCTTCCTTTAACAACCTTTGCATAGACATTACTAATTTTTCTCTCGCATAAGCACACATTATTTCAAGAGAACGCTACATACATGAAAAATTTATTTAAAAGAAACTAATACATTAGTTATGATCTTCGTGCATGTTATTTACTTCAATTTAATCAAAATAACTAACCCTTAAGCTATTACTTTTGGTTCATGTAAAGCTAACACAAAATGTTGCTCCTATGCATACGATTCATATAGTTTCAAAAGAATCTTCCCAATGGAATTATTTAACACAATCAAGCATGCAAACACACTTTTCCTTTCGAGTGAATTTTAGCATAATAAGGAATGCGAGAACATGTTTCCTTTTTCCATAAAACATAGGTAATAAAACATACAATTGCATGTATTCTTTTCCAAAGAATATTTCCCAATGTAAGCTAACTAAACATGCTATCATTTCCCAATACAAGCGTATATTCTTTCCAATGAAAGATAATACATATCTTGCATGCATATACATGATCCTATTCCAAAGAAAGCTGACATAATAGTTATGATATCATAAAAATAATCACATAGTTCTTCTATAAAGAAATATAACTCAATATTTCATCCATCCATGCAGGGAAAATATCTCTACAACGTGACTATTCTTTGTAACTAACATATGATTGTAGAAAATAATCATAATTATCTCCAAGAACCCAACGTAGTTTCTCTATATTTTATGCACAAAATTGTCATAAATGTTCTTTCCAGAAAGTATCACAATAACCTTTATTTTGCACACAAGAACTAGAAATCCTTTTTTTTTAAAATAATAGCGGGGGTTAGCCTTTTATGTATTAAACCATGAAATTAAATCAAACAAAAATAATTTATCTTTTTACCCACAAGAAGATGTAACTTTTTCAAACTCTTGTAAAGGAATTAACTTGATGGACTTATCTTTCACACACGGGGATAAAGTTACTATTTCCAAATAAGATCTTATGACTTATGTTATCTATGTGTATAATTTTAGAAGGTAATTCCATATGATATTACCTTTAACCCTGATACACATTTCACTCAAAAAGGAAATTCTAACTGTCTAAATCTTTAAATATTTTCTCATATATTTATTTTCATCTTGATATGGGAATAAAACTTGTTTATAATGAGATTAGAAAATAAGTCCGATTAAATAATCAATAGTGAATTTGTTTTCGGTCACATCCAAATAAACTAATAAAATAAATTTTCTTTATATGTAACTCATCCCAAGAAAGATGAGAAAAAATAATACTTATTCTTTATATTTTCCATAATATTTTTAAAGAAAAGCTATATGTTGTATATTTTTTTTCACCAAAACAAATATTTTATAGCCTTGATTCTTATCATTTTCAACAAGTAAAAATGCATATGAAATAATTCTCAAGATGGATTATTTGATCTTGGGAATAATTATTTTAAATCATTTGGCCAAGAACAGAAAGTACTTATCTTTAATTTTCTAGAAATTGTTTATCTTTAGCTCTCCTCCTGATGACTCGGTGGCCATGCGCATGAAACTCGGTGGCAATGTGCATGAAATATCCATTGCATATGTTGTGGAAGGACAACGAGAGTTATGCAAAAATTGTTGTGACCAATGTCACTATCCATAAACTAGGGCGGCAGACAAAGAATTTATCTGTCTGAAATCTCGATCCCTCCATTCGGATACGCTCTTCCTCATATATTAAATTTAATCAAGAATATAGTGAATGCGTCCCCATGCCCAAAATCATGAAGTAGTTATTCATAATTCCAATTTTTTCTTTCTTTCTTGACTCGGTTCCCTATGCTTGTCTCTTCCCAAATCATAAATTACCCCCCTTCCCTCTATCAGAGTCGGTGGAAAATAGCACGAATATTAGTTACCAAATCTGATTCTTGATTCTAACTATTTTTTCCACACGCTAATTATCAATATTAATGAATGTCTATTTCCATTAATCATTGACAATATTTTATACCATTTTAGTTTCAATGAAATGATATTTAAGTAGTTTTGAAATCAATTTTAATTTGTAAATGAATGAAGTAAAATTACAATTATGTTTACAACTCATTCTTGATTCACAATGGCATGATTAAATATTTTTGCACTTTTATCCATGCCAAGTAATTGGGGGATGTTACATACTCCCCATGCCAAGTAATTTGGGTATGTTACAAATAATTAATTACATTTGTTTGAATGTGGAGATTAGAAAATTGAAAATCCTTCAAGAATGGAAGGGCATCATATTGACATGGGGAATTTGAGAAAGGGATGAGAGGTCAAAATTCTCTTGATGCGGGGGAGAATTCATAAGTATTATAAGACCCATGAGTCTTATTTCACATTTACGAAGGGAGTGGGTTTCCTTAATAATTTGTTATTTTCCTAAGTTTATTTGAGTTTTCGGGAAATTTTAAATTGTAAATTAAAATTGTGGAGAATATGTTGTGAATAGGAAATATGTGAGACAATTGAGTATTCTAGGAGGAGTGAGGATTTGAGGGATTTAAAAGCTTAATTTAGGATTTTTTTGAGAAAAGTGGAGAGTGAAGAGATACTTTAGGAGAAAGTGAGAGATTTTGAATCTGAACTAAATTGGTTCCTTGAATCCGTATTATTATAAATTGTTAACTTTTGAATAATTGGAGAGAGCTAGAGGTTAGTGAGTAGAAGAGTTTGAAAGAGAGAAACAGAGTTGGAATAATATATGAATCGAAGCCATGAAGGGCTAAAACTACGTAATTTCTATTTCAAGAATAATATATTGAAGTGTGGTGTAGAAAAATCGTGTTTTTCGGGTCTTGGAGACATTTTCCAAAATCGTGTTTGTGGGTGTTTTATTTCGTTTAAAAACCTTTGAAGATTAATTCCATATACATTGGTGCCATTCTTATATTTTCTACGTTTTTGAATTTGCTAGGTGAATGAGGATCATCCGGTACAATATGCGGATGCTGCGAATTTATTTATGATGGAATGGTTAGTTTAAAAACTACTCAATTGATCCATTATGGAACCTTGTTCTATCTACACTTATGATTCAGGTGAATCGTAAGTACTGGGAAAATCAGTCCATTAAAATATGTGTGTGATATATTGCATAGATCCATAGTGGTTTGTGGTAATGATCTAATATGTGTGATTAGTCTATGAAGATGACACGCGGCACATCAAAGCAAAAGAAAACAATGTTTATCGCATACTTTAGTAATGATATCCATCGTGATAATTTGCATATGCGATGATCGTTGGATTTACAAAAGGTTAAATTGGAGAGTGGAGGGAAGATAGAGGAATGGTAAGACCCTAAAGTCATAACTAGAGATTTCTTAGTTTAAAAGAAACAACAATAAAAAATATTAATGTTTATGTTGCTTCTCTTGCAATTTCAAGTTTTAAAGTCTTCAATATTATAATGTTTGGAATTTCAATGACCATTGGATGTGAGTAGTACATGGAAAAATAGATGTATAATGAAGAAAGTCAAAGTGATAAATGGAATTGTGAAAGTCACATTTAAATATTACATTGTTTTCTTGGTTTTCTAAATTTAATATGCGTAGGCATTGATTCCTCCATTTTATTAAGAATATATTTTAAGAAAACATTAAAGTTTCTATTGGGACTCCATTCATCTCTTCACTTTCCTACTCCTCTACTAGTGCTAATTTGTTTACCTTCTAATCACAATTTGAACAAACAACTCGAAAATTTGGAGATCAGAAGAGATAGTTGGTGGATCATATTGATCAAAGAAGATCATGATATGCATGATCATGACATGTAGATGATGAGACGAGGTACAAATTTCCCTTGAATAAGTGACACTTTCAATGGAACCATATTCAATATTGATCTTAAGAGTGCTAATGTTATCTTGAGGAATGAAAGGAATAGCCTTAACCCTAGGCTGCATGGGCCATTACGAGGTTTATTATGTTAGATATGAATAATGAAAAGTGGGACGCGGATGAAGAGATGGATTAGGAATTTTATTTTCAGACTTCAAAACTTTGGAATGATCGCAAGGAGGGCACGGTGGAACTGAAAAGGAGGATAAAGGAATAACGGGAATCATATATTCCTCATCTAAAATTAGAGGTGTCTCACGATTTAAAAGAGTTGAAACCTAAAAAATTAGGAGCTTCGGATTCACCGTGCAAGATTTAAACCAAACGCTCCAACTTTTTCTTAAATAAATCACAATCATTTTCTTCTTTAGGAAATTCATAATAAATGTGAAGGAATCGATTAGTGAGATCCTCAAGCCCGATTCATTAGGATTAATTCTTAGATGATTGATTGTTTTAAGAACGTCTTATTAATCATACCTATTGAATGCACGATAAAGATCCTTGACGAAATGATGAAAAGAATGGATGGAAGAATGGTAAGGTATGAAACCATTAATTATCATGACCTTCAAGGGTGAGGAATAAGTCCACACAAGCGAGAAATAATTTCATTGATTTCATAATATTAAAAAAAATTAAGAAAATTATAAATGTGCTCGAGTTATGGATGTTTCATCCTCACAACAAAATTCAATTGAGACAATTGAAAAAGAGGCTACATTGAGGATTAAAATTTTACCCAAGGATAGGTTGGAAAAAGGCCTCGGGAATATTATTTGAGGATGAGACATTTATGATAACAGAGATTTAAAACTAACTCAACGAACCATAATTGTCATCTAGACCTTCTTCTAGCACCATTTATTGATGATGCTATAAATTTAATCGATTGAGAGGTCTCCCGGATATTCTGCAAAGTCCCAAATTAGACCTCACATAATTGGAGTGAGTCCCATCCAGAGTATCATCCTAGTTGTCATATATTCTTATATATTTTTCTTGGCTTTAGCTATCAACAAGGTAGAGAAGTATGTATGTGTGTCTTTATGGAAAGCAAGTAAGTGTGCCTGGTGAATGTTTGATTGCGGGTGTATCAAGGTTCACGTAATGAGGAGGGAGAGGTGGGCATTTTAGAGAGAATTAACAGTACCACCCTTAGAGGCACACAGAGAAAATATAATCACCTAACATCAATCAAAATAGTCCACATAGATTCTACGATTGTTACAACCATTACAATACATTTTAATTAAATAAGAAGTAAAATAACTAAAATAGTTCAGTGCTATAGTAGAAATGAAAGAAAACATGAAACATAAAAATTCACAAAATAGTCTTACAAATATTCATAATCCATTCATGTAAACATATTGCTCATCTGTAGCAAATGTGCAGTAAAAGTCCCAAGGTACATGAATATGATGAGCACCACTAGCTCCAATAATGGAGTATTGGAACCACAGCTTGCCCCTCAAAAGTACTAACTTTGTCTCTTTATTTCCTTATGGGAGAAGTCAAAGTGAAAACTCATTTTCATACAATTAGGGTGTACATATAACGAACGAGAATGGATTTTTCACCTTCCTTGAGACTCTTTGACCCTACATCAACTGTCTTACTTCATGACTTTTTTACTTTACATGCCCCTTGAAATTCTATATGTCCTTTGAACTTCAACTTTACAATAAATTTTCGAATATAAATTTACATGATCCAAAAAAATGATGTGGCATATGATGGCTCATGATCGGACATGACACTCATAACATGGACT
Organism: Pinus albicaulis; assembly: GCA_034641835.2. Taxonomy (NCBI): domain Eukaryota; kingdom Viridiplantae; phylum Streptophyta; class Pinopsida; order Pinales; family Pinaceae; genus Pinus; species Pinus albicaulis. Next base: position 26,610 of record JAXQQM020076173.1, read on the forward strand.
TTACGATGATGTGGAAGTTCCATATTTGTCCTTTCAACTTTGTCTTCATTAGAAATGTACTTTATTCTTCATGTCTACCCTACAAAGGGTTGTGGAGTCGAGATGGAGTCTTCATGTAGTCCTCATGTTTGGTCTTACGGTATAACCCTAGTGTTGCTTCATCTTCTTTCCTTATGATCATCTTATCTCCTCAACTCCTTGGTTGCTCTTCTACCTTGGTATCCTTTTTTATCACCTTCATCATCATCCTATCATACATAATAGAATACCTATGATTGTAATCCACCCATGACAAGAAGAAATCGATCTAATAAACCCTAGCCTAAGATGCTTTAGGAAATAACTTGTGAGGGGCTAGAATTGGTGAATATTTGAGTGACTAGCTAAGGTAATATATAGTTCCTGTAGCCAAGGCTTAGGGCGAGGCTTGAGACTACACAATGTGTAACTCGGGATTGATAATTTTAAGATATTTTGTAGTTGAGGGGTTTAAGAGGTCTAGAGATTGAAGTTTGAATAATTCACTACGAAATTCTAGAGCGACATAAGAGCTAAGGAATTGCATAGTTAAGGGACTCAAGCACTCTGTTTAAAGGCTTGAGCTTTGAAGGCACAATGTGTAGTTCTAGAGGCATGGGAAAGAGGAAATACGTAGTTGAGTGACTCAAGGACTCAATATGGAGGCTTAAGCCTTGATTTTTACCACTATGGATTACGAGTAGGTAGGGAGGCCGAGATGATTGCACAATTGTGAAGTTAGGAGTTCAAGGATGAGGCTGCAATGTCTTGCATGGTACACAAGTCGAGGGCTCGACTAGAGGGCATGATTATACATTTTTGAAGTCATGGTCCAGGATTGAACGCGAGACTATAGAGTGCACATTCCTGAGACGGGGTTTCATTTTGAGGGATGAGACTACACAATCCCACACAGTTTAGGAGGGTCGGATGAGGCTAAGTTGCTTGGTCATAATATTTTTTAAATTTTGCTAAGTGCGGGATCGATGAGGATGATGTAACTGGTGATAGTCTAGACTATTATCACACATAGAAAACTTGGATACATGAAATAGATCATCTAAAACACATGAGAAAAAAATTTCCTTGGTGCGTAAGTGTTGCAATGGCAAGTGCGACACCAAATATACACTTTGTGGCAATCGTGATGATAATTGTGCGAAAATGCTTAAAAATTTTGAAATGAGTTTGATAAATGTTTACATGGCAAGAAAATATAATTAACGAAAATATTATTGCTTAATCACACCAAAAACTATCTTACGTTGTGCGACATTCCACATGCCAAAAGAGGACATTTTATATATGAAGAGAAAAGATGGAATGACACTTGCAATAAGGAAACAATAGTGAAAATGACATATGCCCACAATGAATATAACATTAAAACGAAAATAAGCTGAAGTGAAATAAAGAAAAAAGAGACCATAGAAACCTTGAAATAACACCAAGTGAAAATGAACATGTGTAAAGCGAAAATTTGAAAAACTCACGAATATATAAGTGCAAATGTAGCAAAAAGTGAGGGATTGTCAATGAGTGTTACTAGCATTGTCAACATGGGTTGAGCGTTGCACATAAATTTTATTGATAGATTGTGCTATGATTTTTCAAGCTTGCATAAAATAATGTGCTCATGAACTTGTATAAAACTAACCATGTCTAAGCAAGTGACATCGACCTATTAGAACATGACTATGGAATGACCAATTGAAAGATCCACAATTGGCTCCAAAATTCAAGTATTGTCAAAATTTTGGAGGTTGTTTGTTGTAGCGGCAATAAGTTACGTAGGGTATTGAAAGGTTGAGTTCGTTTAAGTATATTGAGACGGAGATATGGAGGCTTCTTAATGAATTGAATAGATAGCGATGGTTATTAATTCATGTGAATCTATATGGAAATATCACTATATGGATTCATGCGAGGCCTTAAGAGGGGAACATTAATTGCGTCGAAGTGAAGATAGTGGGATTGTTGAAGGACTTAAATATTTTCCATGATAATTTTAATAAATATGCTTCTTTATAGGCTCAATTGGAGTAGGGTGATTGCAGAGTCCTAGAGGTAATGGATGAATGTGTTCATTTAAGGGAGAAATGAGTGAGGCTTTCGGAATATGCTAAGGATCTTGAAAAAAATATTAATGATTTTATTTGACCATGAATATTCTTTTACGAAAGCAAGGAATAGTCAACTTAGTTAAGGACAAAGTTGTTTTTCATTCTGGGTTGGAAAAATCATGGCGAATTATGCACTCCTTAATGATATTTGAAGATGGTTATTTGGTTTATTATCGAGTAGGTTAGATGACAACAATATATGGAGGTAGAATGTGGTGGAATAAATTCCACCCAAGTCGAAACAAGTTTGAGTTCTTCACATGCACGGATTGTTGAAGTGAAGCAACTCAAAAGGACAATAGAACCAAAGTATAATTCAATTATGTGTTATGTTCGGGGAGGAGAAGGAAGTGACTAATAATGTCATGGAAATGAGGCATAAAGCAAGAACCTTTCAAGAGGAGAAGTCATTAGGATTAATTTTTGTGTAGGTCACTTCATGTGGAAGAAATATTGTTGTGTTGGTTGAATCGGTAGCTACTTGAATAGATTCCTTAGTGAAAAATCAATGAAGTATTTAAAGTTGATATGTGACAACATCAAAGAATAGAAAAATATATATCATTGACTTAAAAAAATTCCTCTTCAAGGGAAACCTCCTTTACATTACATAAATGAAAAAATTCTTGGACGATTTAGATGATATTATATCATTGGTATATAGGATTCTAAGGGGTCACAATATAGTAAGAGCCTACATAACAATACTAATATAAATGAACAACAATAACAATAGTGTGATTTTATGGGGGCACAACACTAACGACATAGGGGATACATGGGCACAACAATAATAATAAGCGGTTGCACTAACAATAGAAATAAGGGGAATACACTAGTATTATAGGGACCTCACATCCCTCTCCATAAAAAAATCATCGTCCTCCAATGCTTGAGTAGTTCCATGCTTTTGTATAAAATTCTCATCCTCCCACGTGGAGTCTTCAATGGATAAGTTCTTCCGAGTTAATGTGATACTTTGAAATTCATCGATTATGTAGTTGTCAAAGTTCTTTTTTGCATGACTACTTCAGTCTCATATATGATTTTCCTTCTTCGTAAAGTTTTGGAAACATTGTTTGAACTAGAAGCTTGTCACTAATGAACTTCTTTAAGCATGAAACATGGAAAACTAGCGTACTTGAGAAGATAAAGGCGTCTCCAATTTTTATGCCATAGTATGAATATTTTGTAAAACCATGTAAAGACCATAGTACTTTGGTGATAATTTATTATCCCTTCTTAGCATGTTTGAAATTATTTTTTGTATGGTTGTAGTCGTAGAACTACACAGGCTCCTACATCAAAATGGATTTCACTATGATGATGATTTTCTTATTGCTTCATTCGATTATGTGCCCGGAGTGAGGTTATCCTTTAAGAGTTGGAGAAGTTGTTGTTGATGCTTGATGTGATATTTCATTGCTTGAACCTTAGAATTTTTGTTAAAGATTATGTGATGGATGGTGTATGATATCCATAAAGGGCCATAAATGGGGTCATTTTTGTTGCATTATGGAAGTAACACCATTCGGTATATGTAACCACTTGACTCAATGTGTTTGTTTATTAGATACAAATTAATGAATATATCCTTCCAAAAAAATTTCTTGTCTCAAGTTTCGCATCTAGTTAAGGATGATAAGATGAGTTATGAGATAATTTAGTACCAATACAATAAAAAATATTCGTCCAAAAATTTCTAGTGAAAATAGGATCTTTATCACTTAAAAAAATAATCTTTGGGTTTCCATGTATCTTTTGAATTATTTTCATAAATGTAGTGGAAAGCTATGCGGCACTAAGGGATAGAGATAATGCAAAAAAGTGTGCATACATGGTATGCTTATCAACTACCACCATGATGAAACTCTTTCCACGAGACTTGAGTAAACCTATGATAAAATCCATTAGAGACTTCCACCCAATGCTATCTTGGAATGGCTAAAGGTTGTAACGGACCCCGGTCTTAATTGTCTCAACTTTATTTTGGTGGAAAACTGAGAAACATTTGCGAGAAAATTCTAAATATCCATTCTGGGCTATCCCAAAAAAAAATCATGCATTGACCTTCTACTAAGTTTTTAAAGAATTTTGGTACCTCCTAAGGGAGAGTGTGGAAATTCAAAAAAAAAATATTTTCTTCATTTTGGAATATTACAAATGTAGCGATCTTTGTACCATATTGAATGATTTTTTATAGCTAAATGTATATATACTAAAATTTTGTTGCAAAATTTTAAATGAGCTTCCCAGGACCTATTTTTCATTCTTTCATTCATCCCTTACTTTGTTTGTCAATCTGTGTCGGATATGAGAAATGGCTAAAGAAATGCTTCCACATCCTCATCCTTTCTTGAGAGTGCAAGCATGGCTGTGTTTGCCTCCTTTTTTTGTATATTATTTCCAAATCCATAACCCAAAATATTTGTGACCCATTATTTTTCTCTTCGAAGATAATTTTTATTGCAAAAATTATTTAAGGCTATCATGATATGTTTTTACCTTGATGTGTCTTCCCATTTGGTAAGTTCTCCATCGCTTTTCCTTTGCTATTATTACTTCATTACCTTCTCATAAATATCTTTTAATAAATAACTTCCCTTCAGTGGATGAATTTCAAAAGAAGGTTTTTAGTGAGGAGCAGATAAGATGGGCGTTTGGCACATTAGATATTTAAGATGTTCAAAGCCTAATTTTCTTACGGAGTCTAGGAAAATGCATCTTTCTTCAATAATTTTGTTAGATGTGTTGGTATTCTCCCATAATTCTTAACAAACTGACGATAATACCAATCAGCCTGATAGATATCCAGTGGCTATTTGTAGTTTGTGGGGATTTTCTATTCCTTAATGTATTTCATTCTTTTAGGTTTTTACCTTAACACATGAGATACAATATTGCTCAAATATTCCACCTCATATAGTTAGAAAAGTCATTTGGAGGTTTTTCATATAGTTATTTCTCCTCCAATAGTTTAAACACCACAGTCAACATGTTGAACATGATCCTTTCCATACTTGTTGTATATGTGGTATATAATCAAAAAATACAGCACAATTTCTGAGGAAGGGTTTGAAAATGGAGTTCATCAAACCTTTAAATTTCAAAAGTGCATCATTAAGGCCAAAAGGCACTTATTAAAATTCATAATGGTAGTCATGAGTTATGAATATTGTTTTGAGAATGTCTTCATTTCTCATTCTAATATTATGATATCTAAATGGAGATCCATATTGGTGAAGTAAATTTCTCCATCTAATTCATCCAAAAATTCATCAATGAGAGGAATGGGAAATTTATCTATAACATTGATCTTGTTGAAGAATCTCTATAACCTTGGCTATCGCCATGATCCATCCTTTTGTACCAATGCCTCTTGTAGCAGAGAAAGAAATTTAACTAGGTTGAATTATATGATCCTTTAGTATTTATGTAACCATACGTTCAATTTCACTCTTTTGGGCATAGCGATATCTGCAAGGCACGATGTTTGGAGGAACACATCCTAGAACCAAATGAATAGCATGATCATGATCATGAATAGGTGGGATGCCTTTGGGAGTCTCAAATACAATGGAATAATTTTCTAAGTCTCTTTCGAGATCCATAGAAGTAAATTATTGAAGTGTTTGAGCCTCTAGTGAGAATAATTGTGCAATTATTCCCTTTTGTTCTTCTTCATTTTTCTGTACATTAGAGATGATTGTATTTCTGGGACACCCTCTAGTCTCACTTAATTCAACTTCCTTTCCTTCCCAAAAAATTTCAGAAAAGTTCTTAAAAAAATAAAATCTATCATCCCAAAATATTGTAACCATTGGACTCCTAATACAACATCAACACCACCAATTGGAATAGAAAGAATTGGACTACTCAATACATATTCCTCCAAATTTAGTTTGATATTATATTTTCTGAAAGGAAATTTATAGTACCTCCTTTTCCAACCATCATAACATTTTGGTACTGGATATATATGAAGAAATTCAATTCCTCGGCTATATTGGTGAAAGAGATTATGAGTACTACCTGAATCAATCGACAATATTACCTTTTTATTCTTGACATATCCCTCTATCTTGAGTGTTTGAGGAGTGGTAATTCCTACCAATGCATTGAAATATATGGTCAAATTCATTTCCCTCTTTATTAGGTATTGGTTCTAATGTATATTCTTGTCTTTTAATGATAATTCTTGTTCCTTTTCTTCCTCCTATTCACATAATATATGTAGAATAATTTATTCTCAACACATTTATGACCTTTGGTTACTTTCTATCCTAACTATAACATTCCCTTTTCTCTTTTTCCTCCATTGATTATTTAGTAATTGTAACTATTATGAGTTTAGAAGGCTAGAACACTGTACTTCCATATTTATGGTTGTGAGTAGTGAACTTCCTTGCTGCCATAATGTTTCTTTCAACTTTTCTTGAGACCACAAATTCCTTCTCCAGTAGATCAAGTTCCCAAAGGAAAACCTCATGTTGGATGTTATCCTTCAATGTCCCTATGGGGACATTCAAACCTATACTCCTATGGAATATTATTTATCACAATATTAAATTTTGGAAGTCCTCAATGTGCTCCGTGATTGAACCCTTTTGTTTGTTTGATTTATGAATTAGCTAAATATGGTGCTTCTCTCTGTATCCTCATAATTTGATATCATTTCCTCAGTAAAAATTTACCTAGTGGCAAGTGGTTTACAAGAACGGGGTCATCGATACCATTAAGGGTATTAGGTTCTAAATAAAAAGTTGCAATCCACACCTTTTATTTTTGTTGCACATTATAGAGATAAAACAATTGCTCCATATGTAGTATCCATGTTACCGGATGCAGTCCATCAAAATTCCTCATATTTATATTTAGAATGTGGTGGTTCTTAAAAAAACCATTGGAGTCCCTAATATAATAATTCATATTCCTTTTTCTTCATCGTGGTTTTCATGGATTACCTTGTCACCACTCGGGAAGCCTTTATTATAAAACTTTTCCAAACCTTCTTTCAACACCTCACAATCTTGACATTACATTGCTTCCATGTCTAATTTTAAACCATCGTTAAAAAATCACATGTCCTTTTTATACCATCTATCTTAGCATTGCTTCATTTATTGTTACTTTTTGTTGACAAATTTGTGCACTTGGTTTGTAAATTTGACCATATACCGGCTGCATTCCCTCCTCTTCTTCATGCACCATAGAAGATATTTCTAGTTTTTACTAGGTAATTCCCATTTTTATTCACGGAATTAATTTTGGAATCAAAGCGTATACTGTCTTAACTATGCCCCTTGAATCACTTTCGTGATTTACCGAAACAAAGTTATGCAAAATCTAAAGATATACACACTTTGTTCTTACTTTTTTAGGAGCTCCACATTGAAACTATTGTATCTGCGTAATTTTAGGATCTACAATATCTGAAATTTATTCTTGTGGTAGACCTTTTTAGTCTTCTTTCCAACCCCACAATTCATATCAAGATTGAATTCTTCAAGCAATAGTTATATCGAATATCCCACGATGGGCGATTATAGACTAGTTCGGTAGAGCTACCTTGTACGGAGTTCATGTGTCACTATTTGACATTCAACCCTAAAAATTATATAAAAAAAGGTACATTCCATCCTATTTAAGTCACATTTTAATAAATTTAAATCAATTGAATGGAGAGAAAGTTATGATGATCTTCTTAGGTCCTGTTTAGGATGGAATTCTAGGCTTGCAAAATCCCTAACTTCTGAATAATATCTCCTACAATATAGAGAACCAAGATGCGAAATTAGTACACGAGGTTAAAAAACATTTTTCTCCACGTGTTTGAAATTCTAGCTACTAAAGTGTTGTATAAACTTTTATAGAAAAAATTATAAGATGACCCGTTTGAAGAGGGAAACCCTAGAATCGAAAGCTATGATACCAAATGTTCTGTAATGAAATTTGAAAAACGAGAAGAAAATATAGATAAACGACTTAAAAATTGTCCCGTTCTAAGGGTAAACCTCCTTTAAATTATAAAAAAGAACTAATTCTTGGAGCTGATACAATGATAATATTTCCTTCCATCTATATAGGAGTCTAAGGGGTCACAATATAATCGAAGCCTACATAACAATAATAATGTAAGGGCACAACAATAATAATAGTGGAATATTTGGGGCACAACATTAACAACATGTGGATAAATTGACACAACAATAAAAATATGGGGATGCACTAACAATAACGATAGGGGAATACACTAGTTTTATAGGGACCTAACATGTTGATTATCAAGTATGAGTGCAATGAGAAGCACCAATCGATGAAGGTAGAGAACATGGTGGAATGTAAGTCTACAGAGTCAAATTAAGTTTGGAGTTATTTACGCATGTAGTTATTGGTGAAGTGAAGAAAATCAAGGAAAATTATACCAAAGTATAAGTCGATTATGTGCTGCGATTTCAAGAAGAGAAGAGAAGTGATTAAGGATTTCATGGAAATGATGAATAAATCAAGACCCTTGCGAGAGGATAATATGTTTAGGATTAATTTTCGTGCATGTTCTTGAATGTGGAAAAAATTATTTTTGTGTTTTTTGACTGCGAGAGCTAAGACTTAGTGAAAAATAGATGAAATCTTTGAAGTTGAAGAGAGTGAAATGTTGACATAATCGAGTACCTTCAGAGATTTTGCTTTCAGTATGATTATTGTGATGACTATTCATATGGATAATATAGTGAACGTTGGTTCAAGGTTCAATAAATTTTATCACGAGTGGTATCAATTGATGATCATGCAATGGTGTTGGGGATGGACTTCTTGAAGAATCCCAAGTTTTTTCATTGATGTACCTAGACATGCTCTTGATTTTGGCTTATGGAAGTATTATAAAAGTGCAATAGTGGAAGAGTCACTTGGGTTATTGTCCAAGGATATCCTCCTTGATATTGTATAAGAAGGATCCAAATGTGAGGCACAAATATGTGAGTTGGAAAGACGTTAGGAGCTTAACTCAAGAGATGAAGGAGAATAAGTTGATAAAATTTGTCATGCGAGGGCCATGAGGAAGAAGAAGGATGAACGTGGATGAACGAACCCTCCCACTATGAAGAAAAAAGAAAGTGACTTCTCTGGCTTATCAATATACTAGAAAGAGAGAATGTGCCTAAATTATTCTTCCAAGTTGACTGATGGAATTGGAGAAAATTATAGACTTGACATACATAGTGAATTTTGCAGATATGCTATGGACATATATGATTTCAAATAGCAAGGAGATAATTTTAAATTTGGGATGTATGAAGGAATATATTCTTTGAGTGGCCCATTTTTGATTCACCTTGTTTCCATCCTTCAAAGTCTAGGCTGCCCAATTAGTATGAAGCATATTTTGGGCCAATAATAGAAGAATAGAACAACCCTGTGCCTTTGGAATGTGGATGAAAACTACCAAAATTGTATATATATAAATGATTCACGATAGAGTGGAGACATACTTGAAGTTCAACATTAGCATTATGATGGTAGTTGGAGACTCGGGGAGGAAAAATTCTGAGCCCTTTTAATGCACTAAACTCTTAGGATTTGGTTGATTGTAGTGCCTTGTTAGAAGTAAAAGGATATGCACAAGTGAAACAAATGGGTATTGAATATACCTCATCATGAAGAAGTGGTTCTTACGGAGAATTATATGGGAGTATTTCTTGAAGGAAAATATGAGTCAAAGTGCTAGAGAAACAACAATGAAAGCATAAGGAGGTACATTCTTATGATTAGAGAATGAAGTTGGACTAATCACCCCAATAGGTTTATTCACGAGGTCCAAAATTGTGTCTAGATACATTTGAATTTGAGTTGGAGTAGAGAAATAAGAGTTGACAAGATGGAGGTTTGGTGGTTGGGATGATGGTAGTTGGAATTAGAAACATTGTAGCAATGAGATGGAGGGGGAAAAAATTCCATGAATCAATGTAGAAATGTGTATCATTGTGACACTTGGATTGATTTCTAATTAAACTTGTGGTTGAGAAGTATTCCTACATAGTATTGCAAAATAAATAGGTGTCATGAGCCTTGATGACGGTTCGTGTGAAGGAAGTGGAGATTTCATGCACAGGGAATGGGTGCAGATGGATGATTATTCCTTGATGTTTGAGCTAGTGACATTTTGTAACATTTTGGACTTGGAACATAAGTTTTCTTAATGCGGTTGTTGTTCGGGACGATAACCATTTTAGAGTGGGAGACGATGTTAGGCCTTTGGCTTGAGCATTCCAAGGAACAGAACTCAAGATGTCTTATACTAACTTGGCGACGACATGAGTGAATTAAGTACATGGGAGGTGATGTATTTCAACATAACCATAATTAAAGAGGAACCAAGAACTTATGTGAAGGGGTGGGATGTGATTTCCTCACAAAGGCGGGCAAACCCCACCGAATGATATATGAAAGATGGTGAGTTTAAATGTGGTGATTCCCACATGAAAGTGAGCACATCAACATGAATTGTATCATGAGGAGCTTCATGCGATGGAATATTGCCACAATGGATAACACATAGGAAATAAATAGAAGAATGAATTAGACACCAACGATGCACTAGAGAACAGTGCAATGGAATTATTATATATTTTTACGGGAAGGAAGTATATTAATTTGAAGTGCTGACAAGAAACCCACTCAACCCACTTCAAGTTCACGTTAGCCCTCAAAACATAGGGGTTCCCTTAATTGTTACAAGCCTTTAATTTTTTCCTTGTCACTAAACAACAACCTATGAAGCCTGATGGTCGGATATATGGGTTGTTGTGTAAGGATAGACTGCTATGGATTCAAATCCATTCTTAACAAATAAAACCCGCTCTTGCAGAGGCCTTATCGAAGTTCCATCATTGAAATATGATGTAGTAACATAGCTTGAAATGGTGAAAGAGGAATGGGAAGTTAGAGAATCAAATATTCACGATGAATATCCAACTATCTAATAGAAAAAAAAACAATATAAATGAATGTCTAGAACAAAACATCAATACATTTAAGAATTGGTATAGAATAAATAATATAATTATTGAGAGGGATGAGCATAATGAGACTCTTACCTTGATCTACTTAGTAAAAAATATTTTTATTGGGATTCTAGGGAGGTGGACACTCGATCTAGCATTTCCCCGGGTTATATAGAACCTAAAATATGTCTGAAACGAGAATGTGAATACATAGTTAGGAGCTGACACATTAAAAAATGTTTATCTTTAACTAAAAAAGAATCCTTTGATTAAAAACTTTGAAATATTGAGGATTTATAAAAAGCATTTATGGTCCCAAAATCCAAACCTTTCTCATTACAAATGAAATAATATATATAAAAATGCATCTCCTAAAGTGTTAAAATATTCTTGGAATAAAAATCTAAACAATGTAGTAAAAATAAAAACAATTTATGAATAATTTACTCGAAACTTGAAGTTTTTGAAATCAAAAAATGATATAGATTCTTCTGCCTCTAAATTTGGAAATTAGTTTACGGTGCTAATCCTTTACCTCTAAATGTGAATAAGACCATTTCACTATTGAATTTTCCTCTTAAAACCTACAAGCGATTGACTTGTTGATACCTCCTTCCACCCATGTAGATTTGAATTTTTCTCTAAAAATGTGTTAAGCACCCAATAAACGTGGTAGCTTTTTTCGATATACTAGAGATTAGTTTAACATAACTTTCATCCCTCAGTTAAAATCTTTGATTTCTTTAGCTTTGGTAGAAACTTATTTTCAATTCTAATTTACCCCTATGTTACAACACATAAATTACTCCATGTGGAGGAATAATAAGAGGACTTGTGTTTTTACTAAATTTATTGGTTTCATTAAACATTTAAATTCCTTAGTGAATTCATTGAGGCTTGTCAATGGATGCTTATTTTCATGTGTTATAGAAAGTACAATGATAGCCCTTCCTCAACAACATTCTAGAATGAAACGGTAAAATAATTGAATACTATAGGATTACATGAGTAAGATTTTACACCATACCACTACAAAATATTGTTTCCTATGATAATATTATTGGTAACACTAAGAAGTTGCACAAACTTATGCACACCATGATCAATCACAGCGGGGTATGATATTTTCTACTCAGTTACCTTCCTCGATGTTAGTAAATCCCTTCTTCGGATCATTGTCATCATTAGATAATAATTTCAAAAGAGGCTTCTTGTACGGATATTGTATGTCATACTCCAAAAATTCTATATAATTATTTTAATGGGTAACTCTAAACTCATTTAACAATTCTTGCACCCGACTTTGACAAAAGTATTTTTGCAATTATTTGTCACAAGTTGACCTTAACATGGTAATTTTTTGCTTATTATCTACAATTTCCCTAATACAAAAGCATTAATTTGTCTTATTGGGGTAAAATTATATTTGATTTGATATAATATAGTTCATTTACTTGACAAACTTCAAATTTTAAGTTATCAATCAAGTTTTTTGTGTTAGTACAAAGCGAGGAAAGATCTTTGTCATGGGTATTACTTCCTTTTCCATAAATTTTCCATGAAAACCATTAATGTAGTACTTTATATACCATTCAAAATCCATGATATTCAATAATCTGTGATGGTGTGGAGATTGAAACACATGGTATAAAAATAGTGATACTATCCCATTTCCCACCATAATATTGAAAACTTGAATCTTGTGTAGTTGTGGACAAAATATTCTTTTGGTGTGTATCTTGTTCTATCTTCTAACCCCACTCTTACAACCTAGGCTACTATAACGATTACTTAATTTTATTGATCTATTTAGAACAAATATGTACACCTTCAAACATAAACATGGTTACTCATATAAGAAAAATTAAATTGTGTTCTTTCCACGAAACATATTTCCCCAAAAGAAGAATATAAAACATTTTCAACCACATACAAAAAAAATTTGTTTCAATTCTATTATGGCTAAAATATCCTCCTGTTATGGCTTTTCCCCCAATGTTATATAGATCTATTGGTTGTGATAATAATAAAAAAACTATATTTAGCTACAATATTGCATCCTTCACTCTGTCTTCTCAAATATTTGGCCCCTCTATGAAATAATTTGCACATATGGGTGTCTTGGGCAACATAATCCAATTTCATTTTTAGACTTTCATTATTTTATATATGTTGGACTATGTCTCTCCATAGAAAAAATCTTATCTAATAGGAGCTTTGAATTTCCAAATATATGGTGACCATTTCTTGTTCTTGAGATGGAAACACATTCTCTGTTTGGAATGTTAAGAAATCCTATGTTATTTTTGGGGCCTATGAATATAATTTCTCGAAAGAGGATATCATATTTATAACTAGTGAGAGTAGTATGATATTGGTTTCAACTCCTCGAAATTCTACACATTTCTTACCTTTATGGTATCAACTCATTTGTGTTCTATGTGTGATATTTCTTCATACCAACAAATGACTTGGCCATTTTATCATTATATTGTCTACTTGGAAAGCAATATGAAGTTTGGTTTTCAAGTTCCTGTGGTTATTGTTTATTGGAGAGTTTGCCGGATTATCCACAGTCTCATGAAACACTTGTCTCATTATATTGTCTACTTGGAAAGCAATATGAAGTACTGATTTTTCTCTGAATTTCTTCTGTCTGATATATGTACATGCTTGTAATATTCAAATTTGATATCTTGGCAAAAAAATAAGTATAGGAAAAATTGAACAATAGTTTTTCCTTCATGGCATTCATCTATTTTTTCCGAGACTAGACACGGTCTTGAAGCTCTCACAGACACCCCATTACTCATAGCCCCTCTAACATATTTAAATTCATGAAAAATGGGGTGATCCTTTAACATGGGGTAGAAAGAAATTGGAGAACATGGAAAATATTGCGACCTCATCCCTCTTTTCAACGCAAAGTTTGTATTCATCTCCACTCCTTATTATTCTCTCAAATATTGATATATCTACTTTGTGGATTTCTACTAGCTTGCATGTTTCCATAAATGTCCTGAGCTGTATGTGATCACCAATAAAAATGATATTCTTTATGTTTGAATTCAAGCATCCTATAATCTGGTACTCTTTCAAATTTGAGAGACAATATTTGAAACCCGTTCCACACTTCGAAACCATTGAAGCAACCATTTCTCTGTGAATTCTCTTCCTCCATGACTCTGTTTGATCTAGGAATTTGAGCAACATAAAATTAATTCAAATGATACACTGCATTTGTTTTTTAGTTGAAGTATTTCATAGTCTGATTATATAAACATATTCACATGGATTTTTGGAAACCATAATAATGCGGAGGTTGTCTCGATGGTATGTTGTTTGGACTGGGGGGTGCACACTTCTCATTCTACTTCCACATATTTAGAGGTTATTTTGTAGAAACCACCAATTGTAGACCCACCCCTTTTACCCAAACTTGGGATGGAGCAGGGATCCCTACGAATTCTCTGTAAGCCACGTATTCATAGGTCATTGCCCACTATTGATCTTAATCAATAATTTTTAGAGATGAAAAATCAAATCCATAAATCAACGAACACTCCTATGTCATTTTATCCCTTTTTGTTGACTCCTACATATGACTCTACGATTACATAAATTTATTTTTTTACAATTTTAACACATGTACTACAACATGCCCCTCATGTGCTGAGAACTTAGCTTGTCACCTAATACATTTTGGTATTGTGACTTGTCTTTGATAAGAACTCTTGGAACTTTAAAATTTAGTAGCCAAACAATTGAAGCGCCTCTTCAAATATATTTTGGTTTGCATGGGATATACATCCCACATTTGACAAATGAAAAATATTCCAAGGTTTTTATGTGTTGTTACATACAAGACCTTCTAACGCATAGTGCGATTCTATACACTACCTCCTTGACTTGGCACTTGACGCGTAGGGCTGACTTACACTATTGAATGCTTTATTAAATACTTTTTGGACTTGGTCATTGGTTAAACTTAGGTAGTTGGGTCGATGACTTGGAAATTAGTTGTTTCACCCAAATATTTTTAATAAAATTAATAGTAACCCTCAAAACCTAAACTGAGAGCATTAAAATGCTATACAAACCATATCTATTGCCCAAATTATAAATTTTACACAAACATTTATAAAATTCTATAGATGCCTGAAATATTAGCTAGGTAACAAAAATGACATATTTTGAAAAATTTTGTAGCATTTATTTGAAAAGACAATATTAAAACATAGGCTTCAATGGAGAGTGCTCCCCCTTGTGGAATGTAGAGAATTTGTAGACATGTACCTTGAATTATTTAGATATAGATCCGAACTTCATTTTAATAAATCATCCCTTTTCAATATCACAAAACTTATTATATTCAATCTATACAAACCATAGTACAAAATAAATATAATTGATCTAATGCACCCTAACTTATCAAAAATGATTTAGGATTCGGACACATTACTATTTGGACCAATCTATAAAATGAAACTTGAACTAACTAATCTACGCACACACTCATACTCTATTTAACTTGAATTTTTCACTATTAATTGTAGTCATAATTCCAATGTAATAAAGAGAGTATTGGATTAAGTGACATTCGACATTCCATGTGGTTAAAAGCTTGAAAATATTTACAATGTGACACTCCAAATTCCATAGAAAACAGTACTTACATGTAATCGTTATGCTCTTGAAACACAACCCATTGAATAAATTTAACATCTTGCCATATAAATACAGTGGAGCCACCATATGAAAATATTCCAATCAATATATAATGTATAATATTTTTGTGTAACCAAATCCAAAAATAGAAGAAATGAGATATCAACGCCTTAGAAATAAGCCACTTCGAGGGGGCAACCTCCAATACATTACATGAATGATCAATTCTTGGATGATACAATTCACAAAACCACCTTTCTATATAGGAGTCCATGGCGCCATAATGTAATCCTAGTGGGCCACAATGTAATCTAAGTGACACAACAATAATAATTTAAGGGCACAATAATAACAAAATGGGGGTTACAAGGGTACAATAATAACAATAGGGGTTTACACTAACAATAATAAGGGGCTATACTAGTGATATAGGGACCTAACATGCCCTCTCCTTGAAAAAAGTGTTGTCCTCAACACTTGAGTAGCTACGGTGCTTACGTATAAAATTCTCATCCTCCCATGTAGAATCTTCGGTGGGTAAGTTCTTCCACTTGATGAGATACTCTGAAATTGATCGATTCGTAGTTGTCGAGTTCTTTTTTCCATGACTACTTTAGGTTCCAATATGATTTTCCCTTCCCCATCAAAGTTAAAGCAATCTTGTTTGAGCCCGGAAGATCTTCACCTATAACCTTCTTTAAGCATGAAACATGAGAAAGCTGGATGTACTCGCGAAGAAAGCGAGGGGAAGCTCCAATTTGTATGCCATAGTACCAATCTTTTGCAACACCTTGTGAGGACACGTACTTTGGCGATAATTTATTCCTTCTTTGCTTGCTTGAGGGACATTTGTTTGTATGGTTGTAGCCGTAAAAATACCCAATCTCCTACATCAAAACTTCTCTCGCTACGATGTTGATGCGCTTTGTTGTTTCATTCGATTTTGTACTGATTAGGTTATCCTTTAAGAGTTGGAGAACTTCTTGCGTGCTTGATGTGATCTTCCCTTGCTTGAACCTTCGAATTTTCCCTTAAAGATGATGTGATGGATGGTGGATGATATCCATAAAGTGCCATAAATGGGGTCATTTTTGCGCTGCGGTATGGAAGGAAGTGTTATACCACCATTCGGCAAGAGGTAACCACTTGACCCATTGTGTTTGTTTATCGGATAGAAACAACGAGAAGATATCCTTCCAAACATTTATTTACTATCTCGGTTTGACCATCGGATTAGAGGATGATAAGATGAGCTATGAGCTAATTGAGTACCCAAAAACAAGAAAATAACTCCGTCCAAAATTTCCGGTAAAAAATGGGATCTCTGTCGCTCTATGTACCAGGCTTCCATGTAGCTTTTGAATTCTGTCCATAAATGTGGTAACTTAGCGTACTTGCTTTAAATGGATGAGATAATGCACAAAAAGTGTACATACTTGGTAATCCTATCAACTACCACCATGATAACACTCTTTCCTTCGGACTTAGGTAAACACGTGATAAATCCATTGAAATCTACTCCCAACGTTGACTTGGAATGGATAAGGTTGTAGAAGTCACAGGGTCTTAATTGTTTCCACTTTTATTAAGCGGCAAACCAAACATTCGCCACAAACTTTCGAATATCAGTTAAGGCCATCCCAAAAAAATTCTTTCTTCACTTACTGTGGTAAGTTTTTAAAAATCTTTGAGTGTCCTCCTAAAGGAGAAGTGTGCAATTCCGGAAGAATCTTTTTGTTTTAATTACAGAATTCTTACAAAGATATAAGCGATCTTTGTACCATAAGGAATCATTTTTTTCCAACTAAATGTATCGGATGTACTAGGATCTTGTTGCAACTTTTGAATGAAGTATCCATACATCTTTGTCCTTCTTCCATTCATCTACTTGCTTTAGTTATCAGCTCTGGTTGGATAATAGAAATAACTGTGATACTTCCACCTCTTCATTCTTTCTTGAGAGTGCATCTGCAACAACTTGTCGACTTTCTCTTTTTTGTAGATTATTTCGAAGTCACTAGCCCAACATCTTTGTGACATTTTTGATGTTCTTCGATGATAGTCTTTTGTTTCAAAAAGTGTTTAAGACTATCATGATCAGTTTTTACCTTGAAGTGTCTTCCCATTAGGTAAGTTAGCCATTTCTTTAGTGCATGTAGTATTGCTAACATTTCCCTTCTCATAAATAGGTTTACGCCATCACCTCTCTTTGATTGGACGACTTTCTAAAAGCAATGGGTCTTCCTTCCTGCCATTAAACTTCATAATTCCATTTCTGAAGACGCTCTTGTTCAATAAAGGTTTTTGTGAAGTCTAGTGTAACTAAGGCGGGTGCTAAGCACATTGCCTCTTTAAGACGTTCAAAGGCACTTAGTTGCTTCGGAGTCCATGAAAATGCATCTTTCTTCAATAATGTTGTTAGAGGAGTGCTGCTATTCTCCCATAATTCTTAACAAACTTGCGATAATACCCTGTTAACCAGAAATCCTCACATGTTGCTTTATGGTTGTGGGAACTTTTCCATTCCTTAATGGATTTAATTTTGTTAGGGTCCACTTTAACACCCTCGTGAGATACAATATGACCCAGATATTCCACCTCTTGTACTCCAAAGAAACATTTGGAATTTTTGCATATATTGTTTCTCCTACTGATAGTTTGAGCACCACTGTCAACATGTTCAACATGATCCTTCAAGACACTGCTATAGATTAGTATATCATCAAAAAATACTAGCACAAATTTTCTAATGAAAATGGAATTCATCAACCCTTGAAATGTAGAAGGTGCATTGGTAAGGCCAAAAGGCATGACCAAAAATTCATAATGACCCTCATGAGTTCGAAATGTTGTTTTGGAATATCTTAAGTCTTCATTCTAATTTGATGATATCTACAAACGAAGATCCAACTTGGTAAAATAAATTGCTCCATGTAATTCATCCAATAATTCATCAATCATAGGAATGGGAAATTTGTCTTTAATGGTGAGCTTATTGGGCTCTATAATCGGACACATTCGCCATGATCCATCCTTCTTGTGTACCAATACTACGGGAGCGGAAGAAGAACTTTGGCATTGGGTTGAATTATACCCGCCTCTAACATTTTTGCAATCATACGTTCAATTTCGCTCTTTTGGAAGTAAGGATATCTATAAGGCACGATGTTTGGAGGAACACATGTCCCTGGAATCAAATGAATAGCATGATCATGATCACGGGAATAGGTGGAGTCCTTTGGGAGTTTCAAACACCTTGGAATGATTGTCCAAGACTTGTTGGAGATTTGCGAAATAGATGATTTTGATGTTGGAACTTCTAGTGAGCATAGTGTGCAATTACGCCTCGCTGTTCTTTATTTAGAAGCTTTGTCATGACATTAGAGCTTGTATCCTTCACAACTCCCCGCAATACCCCGTAATTCGACTTCCTTTCCTTGAAGAAAAATTTAGAAAATTTCTTGAAAATTAAAAGCTACCGTCCCCAAAGATTGTAACCATTGTACTCTAGTACAACATCGGCACACTCACATAGGAATGGCAAGCATTGGACTAGTCAATACATATTCCCCCATGGTTAGCTTGATATTATGGCATTTCAGAGAAATTTATAGTTCCTCCATTTTAACCATCACTTGACATTACAGTGCTGGGTATAGGAAACAATTTAATTCCTTGGCTACCTTATAATGAATAAAATTATAGGTGCTACACAGATCAATCAACACTATTACCCTTTTCTTCTTTATATGTCCCCTTTCTATCTTGAGAGTTTGAGGAGTGGTAATTCTGCCAGTGCATTACACGATATGGTCAGTTCATTTCTTCTTCTTTTAGGGTGGTTCCTGGTGTATATCCTCTTCTTGTTCATTTTTCTTCTTCTTCTTCACAATCTATGTAAAATAATTTCTTCTCAATACACTTATGACCTTTGTGATGTGTTGCTATCACCACCCAACTGTAGAAAAACCCTTTTACTCTTTTTCTTCCAATTTTTTGTGGTGTCAACCTTGTAGGTTGCAAATCTAGGTGTAGCAACACTTCCTTCTTTATAGAATTGAGTGGTAGGTTTCCTTGTCGCCATAATTTTACATTCAACTTTCTTTCCAACTTGAATGCCTTCTCCAATGAATCGGGTTCCAAAACGCAAACTTCATGTTGGATGTTATCCTTTAAAGTGCTAGGAAGAGATCAATCCTGTGTTCCTCTGTAAGATCGAGTTACCCTTATATTGATTTTGGAAGTCCTCAATGTGCGCGATGGAAAACCCTTTTGTTTGAGTTTTTATCAATTGGGTAAGTAAAGGTACTCTTTGTATCCTCATAATGTGCTATCATTTCCTCATTAAAAATTGACCAAGTGACAATTTTTACGGGAGCAAAGCCATTGATACCTTACAAATGTATTTTGTTCTAAATGTAAATTTGCAATGCGTACCTTTTGTGTGTTTTGCACGTTATGGAGATCAAAATATTGCTCCATCTGCGTAATATCCATGTTACAGGATCCTTTCCATCAAACTTCCTCATATCCATTTTTTGGAATATGGTAGCTCTTCCGCCAACATTCGAGTTTATGAAATCACAATTAACTTATTTATTTTGTTCTCATCGGAGGTTCTTCTCCTGTTCCATCGTGGGAATCATTTCTAGTTTTAAGCTTGTCGTAAAGCCTTCCATGTATGCTTTTTTAGATCCTCTTCATGTTTTCCATGTTGTCTTTCATGTCATCCATCTTAGCTTCCACACCTTTCTTCAAGCCCCATCCCATCTTCACTTCATGCCTTTCTTCAAAACTTCCATTTCATTTTTTTTTGCTCTTTGCGAGAGTGAAAAGCTATTTGCATTGCTCTTGTAATTTTTGATAGATCATGTTGCAATTCTTCATCTTCATGAGTCATAGTAGAGCCTTAGAAGGCTTAATGGGTGTCGAATTATTTTTGGGGGCCATTTTAGAATCCAATATTGATATCTATTCTACAAGATTCCTTGGAGATCAATTCAACTTGATTCTTCAAACAAGACTTATGCAATTCGGAAAAATGCACCTTTTACTAGCTTTTAGAGTGTTAAATTGAATTATCTCCGTAATTGAAAATCTTCGATATCTGAAATTCAACCCTGTAGTAGCCCTACGAAGCTTCTTTCAAATGCCATAGGTCTGACTGATTTTGATTCTCCAAGACAAAGTTGTGTCCAATCTCCCACAATGACCTAGTGTTTGGACTGGTTTAGTAGAGCGAACTTGTACGACTTTCCACGTGTCAACATCTTGTCCTTTGTCTCTAAAATTGATAGCGAAAAAACTAAGACGTGTACTTGTGACCACTTTTGTGGCCTCCAATCCAATCTTCGGAGAGAGAGAAGTTATTGAACTTGCCCACGATCACCTCTTTGAGATGGAAATTCGGAGGCACGAAAAAGGACTACCTTCCTGAGATCATATCTCCAAAAATATTGCGAACCAAGCTCTGAAATTGTTTTATGAATTTCCTCAGGATTTCAACTTTGCACCATATGAGTTTCAGATTCTGAACCTTCGTAGAAAAATTTATAGCGCAAATGCCACGATGACTTGTTTAGGAGCCTGAAAAAATACACAGCTTCCACAGATCATATCTCAGTATTGCGAACCAAAATCTGAAATTTTTGTACACACTATCAGGATTTTGTCTTTGCACTAAAAATTTCAGCTTCTGAAACTTCGTAGAAACAAAGTTATAGCAGAAATGACACGATGACACATTTGGAGCAGCGAAACCCTAGAATCCAAAGCTCGATACCAAATGTTGTGTAACCAACTCCAAAAATAGAAGAAATGAGATATAAACGCCTTAGAAATAAGCCACTTCGAGGGGCAACCTCAATACATTACATGAATGATCAATTCTTGGATGATACAATTCACAAAACCTCCTTTCTATATATAGGAGTCCATGGGGCCATAATGTAATCCTAGTGGGCTACAATGTAATCCTAGCCGACCTAACAATAATAATTTAAGGGCACAATAATAACAAAATGGGGGTTACAAGGGTACAATAATAACAATAAGGGGTTTACACTAACAATAATAAGGGGCTATACTAGTGATATAGGGACCTAACAAATATTTAGTCACAATCAAAGAATAAATCTTGTCTTTATCATACTCCAAGGAAGTATATCTTTGTTACTCCACTCCCAGGAAATGACACCAAATGTTGTATATATTTCTCGAAGATAGCTTATTGGCTGGAAACTGCCTTTGAGAAACCAACTCAACCAACTTTAGTTTCAAGTTGGCCCTAAAACTAGAGAGGTCCATCAAGTGTTACGAGTCTTTAATGTTGTTCATGATTCTTGAATAACAACATATGAAACACAATGGAAAGATCTATGAGTTTTTGTATAAGGTGGTTGCTTAAGGTTTTCAAACCCCTCAATAACAAGCCAAAGTCTTTCTTGCATAGGCCTTATAAAATTTGCATCATTCAACTATGATAGAGTAACATAGCTTTAAATATGGTGATAAATGAATGAAGGAGAGATTAGAGAATTAAATATTGTCCCTAGACATCAAACTATCTAGTAAGAAGAAGCCTATAAAAGAATCTCTCTTAAAAAATATAAATACATTAAGAGGAATTTGTATAGAAGCAACAATATAATGATTCAACACAATCCAAATGACACACTATCACCTTGATATAATAAATAAAGAACATAACTTTGTGATAGGCTTCGAGAGAGAGTTCAAACTCAACCTAACATTTCCCGGTATTTTATACGACCTGAAATATATTCGAAATATAGTGATAAAACACGGAAGGTAAGGGCTTGTACATTAAAAAATCTCTATCATTAACTAAAGGAAAAACCCTTTGATTAAAACCTATGAAATATTTAAGGATTTACCAAATTGAAATTGTTTATGGGCTCAAAAGGCAATTTTTTCTCATTACAAAATGAAACAATATATAGAAAAACACATCTCCTAAAATTTTACAACCTTCACGGAATAAAAATATAAAAAATGTACAAAAAAATAAAAACAATATTTGAACATTTTTCCATAAAATTGGAGTTGTTTGTAAGAAATCATAAGCGATAGAGATAGTTTTTCCTCAGTCAAGAATTTGTTCACTAATGTTGATCCTTTAATTAAAAACACGAGATAGGACCATTTATTTGCTAATTTTTCTTCTTCAAACCTAGAACTATTTGAAAACCTAGCCGATAACCTTCAGGGATACGAATCTATTCTCTAAAACCTACTGCTAACTATCCAACAAAAACGAGTCAACTATGCTCAATATACTATCCAATTAGTTTAATGGAGATTTCTTCATAATTTAAACTCTTCAATTTCTTTAACTCTAGTAAAAAATTCGTTTTCCAACTCTCATATATGCCCCTATCACAACTCGGTCATAAATTACTCTATGAATGAAGAATAAGAGAAATTTATTTTTTGTTAAATTTATTGAGTTCATTAAACATTTCAATGCCTTAAGTGCATTGATTGACATTCTTGATGCATGTTAATTTTCCTGCGATATAAAAAGTACGATTTACAACCATTACACCAACAAAATTTTAGAATTAACACTAAAAAAAAACTCAATACTATAGGGTTTGTAAAATAACATTTTACACCATACCCACTTCTACCAAAAAATGTTATATAAGTAACATTATTGGAAAAAATGAAAGTTGCATAAAAATAAGCACAAATCCATTATCAATAACAAATGTGGTATGATCTTTGTTCTTTGAAAATTAAATCCCTCCTTCAAATATTTTTCGTCATTAAATAATAATTGAGAAAGAGCTTCTATCTACGAATATTATATTTCATACTCAACATTATTTGTAATCATTTTAATATGTCACTCTTAGCTCATTTTAAAATTCCTACACCAACTTCAACAAAAATACTTTTGCAATGCTTTGTCACAAGTTTATCTTACCATGTTAAAGTTTTGCAACATTATCACCACCAATTTCCTTAATACAAAATCTTTAATTCCTCGTGTGGGGAAAATTAACTTTTATTTGACAAATGATAGCTCATTAGATTGAAAAACTATGAATTTGAAGCTCTCAATCAAGTCTTGTGTGTTATTATAAAATAAGGGCAAGATATCTATAACAAGTATTATTTCCATTTATATCAATTCTCTAGGAAAACCATCAAAACAAGACTTCAAATGTCATTACGAATCCCTAAAATTCAACAATATGTGACACTAAGTATTGGAGATTGAAACCTATGATATAAAAATAGTGTTTTTATCCCATTTCCACCATAACATTGAAAACATGAACCTTGAGTAGCGAGTGGACAAAAGGGTCTACCATTGTGTATCTTGTGTTATCTTCCTCACAAGTGCAACAATTTTCTAAGTTGTAATATGAGGCCATGGCCTCTCTTACCACCTAGACTACTATAAAATTTAATTCATTCTCTTGATCTAATTAGAATCAATATGTACACACCTTCCAACACCAACATGATTACACATATAGGAATAATAAGAATAATGTTCTTTCTGAAACATATTTCCAAAAGAATGTAGAACATTTGCGATATACTATTTGCGAACATTTGCGAAAATACTATTTAGTTACAATATTACACCCTTCTTGTATTTTCTCAAATGTTGACCCTTTGTTAGCAATAATTTTCACATATAGGTGTCTTGATCATAGTAATCTAATTCCATTTTTTAGACTACCATTCTTTTCTATATGTTGGATAATGTCTCTCCATAAAAAAAAATTATTTGATAGAAGCTTGGCATTTACAAATATATAGATACCAATTCTTGTTCGGGAGAGGGAAACACATAATGCAATTTTTTGGAATGCTAATAAATCTTATGCTATTTTGTAGGGCCTCTTAATATAATTTTTGTGAAGAGGAGCTCATATTTCTCACTAGTAGCAGGTCATATGATATCAATTTCTTCACCCTAGTATTCACCTAAATTCTTACCTATGCAATAAACTCATTTATGTTCCCTTTATGATGTTTCTTGGTACCAAAAATGACTTGACCATTTTACGGTTATATTATATGCTTCGAAAAAGGTAGGAAGGATTGATTTTTATCTAAATATCTTATGCAGAATCTATACATACATATAATATTGATATATGATGGGTTGTAGTTGGAAAAATTATTTAAGAACGGGAAAATTCAGCCTCCATGTTTTCCTTCATGGTATTCATCATGTTGTTTTAAGACTATACATAGTCTTCAACACTCTCATGAACACCACATAACTCGTAACCCTTACCACATATTTATATTCATGAATAGAGGGGTGGTTCTTTAACATTGGGTAGAATAAATTGGAGAACGGGTAGATACTACACGCCCCATCCCTCTTTAAACCTAGAATGTTTGTATTTGGTTCCATTTCTTACCATTCTCTCAAATATTGATACAACTAGTCTGTGGGTTTCTACTAAGCACGCATTTAAAGTAGATGTCTGAGATGCACGCGATCACCAATAAAAATGAAATTATTTATGTTGGAATTCGGGAATCCTTAATTTCATCCTCTTTCAAATTTGAGAGACAATATTTGAAACTCTTGAAACAAACATTTCTCTATGGATGTTCTTCCTCCACCTCTCTTTAATCTAGAATTTGACAACATAACGTCAATTAAACTAAAACTTGTAATGTTTTCACTTAAAGCATTTCATAGTCTAGGTGTATAAACATATTCAAATGAAAGTTTTAGAAACCATAAAAATAACGCAAGGAGGGGTCTAGGTCATATGCGGTTTAGAATGGGGGGATTGCACATATGTCATTTTTATACCATGTATTCAAAGGGTTTTTTTGTAGAAACCACCATTCTTGACCCCCCCCCCATTTGGTTAAATTTCCTATAGGAAAGGGTCCCGCAATTCACCTATGTATGCCATGTATTCAAATAGAATTGTCCATATTATCTTAATCAAGAGTTTGAAAGGGTGAAAAATGAAATCCATAACTCAAGACACGGTAAATTTATGTCATTTTCTCCCCTTGGTTGTTGGCTCCACTGCATATGAAATCTATGATTAATTGAATGTATTTTTTGCTAATTTGACACCCTCTTTTGCACCATGCCCATCATAGGATTTTTCCTTAGCTTGTCTCATGATACGTTGGCTTCGTCTTCGGCCCATCATTGATAACCATGGTTTTTACATTAACATTTATTTTCCTAAAAGCACTTGAACTACATATTTATATATTTTTGTTTGCATGGATATATATTCCAATTTTCAAATGAAAAGATTCAAGGTGGTTATATGTACCATTACATACATGAACTTTAGATGCATGGTGCATTTCTATATAGTCCTCCTTGGCTTAGCACTTGATGTGTTGGGCTCACTTGCAATGCTTAATCTTGGTAAATACTTGATGGACTTGGTCATTGGTTCAACTTAGTTAGGTGGGTTAATGATTTGGGAATTGGGTCTTTCAACCCAATATTTTTAATAAAATGAATAGTAACCTAGCATATCATAGTTCAATGGAGAGAATATGATGGATGTCGATGGACATACTAGGAGTTTCTTGGTTCGGCTCTTTGGAATTTGCGGCGGTGGCTTTTTGGTGTGCACCTAATGAGCTCCCGCACCTACTACTCTAGCTCTTGGCCCGACGCATGTGCCGGAATGGAGCTATGTGTGGTCCTCAAGTCACCCTACTCTCGCGGAGGCCGCCTCCTCTTCCTATACGACCATTCGGCTACGGAGCCTACTATGTTGCGGATACCCTACACCCTCGATGGTTTATTGAGTGGGCGGGAGCAAAACGGATGACTTTGCTTGCGGTGAACATATGTTGGTAGATATAAGTTTTATTGGTGTCCCTTACCTCCACAAGGTACACGGTCGAATTTGGGTTTTGTGGCGGTTTCCCACAAAACAACGCCATCTTTGAGGAGACCTTCTATCTATACCCTCCTCATCGGCAACACTATTCACCACCTATCAATGCCATGGGAGACACGGAGTTACCCTCCGAGTCTAGCATGGAGCTTTATTGACGTTATCTTCCAGTCTGGCCATAATAATTGCGATCGACCTTTCATGAGCGATGGGTTAATAGCTCCATATCGCTATTCCGAAACCGCCGATGGATCCCCTCTTTGCGGGTGGACCCAATGACTATTTTGTGTGTGACCCCGATCAGAACCTTTTCCTGATAGAGGGAAATAGACGCTACCAAATAGGTAAACAATAATCACTTACAAATCTATGTTAAAACACACAGCCCAGGCAATAATCTCATTATATGAATGAGTTGATGCGGCGGTATCTGACCTCAAAATTCACATATTGCCTGCAATGAGAGGGGTATCCTTATATTCTGAGATTCGATTTATGAAGGCAATGCTTCAAATCAACAGACTATCAGAAGGGCATGTAAATTTTGATGCCACCATTATCCTAAACCTCAGGTGCCAGGAGGCAAAATAAACGGACAAGGATAAAACTAAAACCGTAGGGAATAGGGGATATAAGTACCTCCACCGGGGAACACAATACAAGACCCTCCTTCGAGGAATATTCTGCGGGGAAACAAAAAACCATCTTCTCCTACAGAACTAGTGAGCAATGCCCCGGGCCCTACATTGAGGTAGTTGAATCATACACAGGCTGGCCATAGATTTACCGGAGATTGATGAACATCGAAACACATATACGGCCCAAGAACGTGTCTGTCTCTTGATAGCTTCTAGCCCAAACCAATGGACCTCTTTCGATGGATTTTTAGGCTTGGACTACGGAGTGCGAAATGCACCTTTGTTCAAAAGGCTTCTTCATTGTAAAATTTCAGCACTAAGAAATCAATGATTACATCCTCCTAGGGAGGTCCATGGTTTGGGGATCCACCAAAACTTTATATATTCCTTGGTTCCTAGATTTTGATGCTAACACCATGGTTATATCCCGAATGCCGATTTGGATCGGGTTATACAATCTCCCCCTTCATTTACGGTATGACAACATCCTACAAGGAATTGGGAATGTACTTGGGAGATATATTAAAATAGATACACATAGTGGGCTGGAGGAAAAAATATTCACCTTCACACGTATACGTGATGAGTTAGACCTCAGCAAGGACTGCTTTGGAAAGCATACAACTTGCACACAAACAACAAAAATAGATGCGAGAATATAGACTATGAAAACACAACATTTAGATGCAGAATTTGTGAACAAACCCCCAGTCATTTTATAGAATACTGTCCTAAAGCTAAGAGAGATAATCGAAGAAATAAAAGGATAGGAAAAGCACCCAAAGGATGGAAATTCCCCCCGAGGTGAACCAAAATAGGAGATAGAAGAAGAAAGCGAGGAGGCACCCACATCATATGGGAACAATCGATTCAACAATAGTCCCGGAAGCACAAGAAAAATACACTCTGGATCCATTTCATATACAAATACAATAGGACCACACGCCCACATAGGAACAAAATGTCCACGACGGTGGTGGGAACAAAAGGCATCCTCATCAGAAACCTCGGACTCGGACAAGGAAGTTGGAGCATCTCGGCCAGAAAATCATCTTGCACTTGTCACCCCCATATCACAAGGATCATGGCGGAAGGTGGAAAAAGAAATGGAGAAAAACTGGATTTTCTCCCCATTGTATATTAGTTTTACTTGTTGTCTTTTATGAACACTAGCCTGTTGGGTGCTTATGTCTTTCTTGATGCAACATATAATTTTGTTTTTATAATAAAATTATGATTTTTTCCTGGAAAAAACCCATTAAACCTAAACTGAGAGAATTAAAATCCTTTTACAAACCATATTTATTGCCCAAATTATAAAATTCCCAAAAAAATTATAAAAAGTTTTTCAATTCTCTAGATGATGGAAATAAAATTAAAATACGACACATTTCAAAAAAAAGTGTAGCACTTATTTGGCTTGATAAAGATGTTAAAATAGAAGGGATGATGGGTTGTGCATCTTGGGTGCACCAACATGAATGTGGGGTTTTCGGACACAAAGCATGGGTGAATTTTTGCAATGCATGCAAAGAGACCATATGAGTGATGTGTGATAGGCAAAAAGAGTTTACTTGAATCATTAGACGGGGGTCATCGGAAAGGGTGCAATTTCCCAATTGAAAGACTTGACTCATATAAATACTGATTTGTGAGGATGTGGAGGGGGATATTTCAATATTGGCTGCAAAAATAGTGTTAATTTGAAGAACAACAACAAGGTAGGATTAGAACAAGAGAAGGAGATACAAGTAAATATTGCTCACCTTATGCGAGCTAGGAAGGAGAAAATTATCCAGAAGTTTTATGTGTTTCTATTTCTTGAAATTGGGTGAAGCCTTGGCCTCAAAAAGTTAGTTGTTTTTTTAATTTTTTTGTTTACTC
Organism: Pinus albicaulis; assembly: GCA_034641835.2. Classification (NCBI taxonomy): domain Eukaryota; kingdom Viridiplantae; phylum Streptophyta; class Pinopsida; order Pinales; family Pinaceae; genus Pinus; species Pinus albicaulis. Next base: position 55,826 of record JAXQQM020076173.1, read on the forward strand.
GAATTTTTTCCTAAGTGTTGAGGCAATGAACCTTTGGGGTTCGGTCGAACCTTAGTTGTTGAAGATTTCGAAGTTGAGCTACCTTGTGATAGTAAGTCGGAAGGCTTGGTCCAAGTTTTTCCTTTGAATATTTGAAATTGTATGTATTTCAAATTGAATTTTGAAGCTAGAGAATTTGTGGTTGGGAGTTCCCCCTCCCACATTGTAAATTTTTTTCCACTTGCTTCAACCAAGTTTAGTGTTAGTGATGTTTACCATTGAAGTTGTTCATATAACAATAATGAGTGTGAATAAGTAAATTGAGTTGTAAAATTGGATAAGTGTTGGAATATTAAGTGAAGGGATATTGTGTTGATGTTTGTAGAAAACTTAATTAAAGTTGATAGTGGATTTGCTAAGAGACACATAGGCTAGAGGCATAGTTTAGGAGTAGGAAGTCATGTTCCTTACAACGAAAGTAGCTATTGTTGCATGCGCTTGGTGTTCTAGGGGTGTGATCATCATAGGGTAATAAAAATGGGCCAAATGATAGGTGAGAGATGGAAAAATATTAGAGAGGAAATTTCAAACTAAAAGTGGCCTCACAAAGTAACAAATAAGAGTTTTGAAGTTTGGAGGAAAAGAAGAAAACTACTTTTTTATTATGTTGAACATGATTTTTTTAGTGTATCTTGAATTTTTATCAATGTGGGTATTCTCAAAAGTATGACTAATGGGTACACATTGGATGTGGAGTTTAATTTTGCATCCAACAAGGGTATATAGTTGAGATTTGAGTAAACCTATAAGGAGATAAGTGAAAAATACGAGTTAAAAAAATTAGATTTTTTTTAATTTTCCATCCAAAATATTTGCATTTACCTCTTTTTAAGTTCAAAGGATTTTGATTTTTTTACATATTATGTACATGAAAATTTCATGGACACTTTTAGAGCTAAAATTTTCTCTAATGCGTAAGCAAACCAATTGAGCATATTTGGGTAGGGCATGTTGAATGAGATGAATTTGAAGTGACATGGGAATAATGACCAAGTGAAATGGGGACAAATTCCATGCAAACAAATCACAAAATAGAATAAAAAGATGGATAATCGACTTAAGTGTCCACTTAGAAACACTCCTTCTGACATAAACCAATAGTACTTGGATGATAAAAAAAAAAACCTACTTCCTATATATAGGACTCTAGGTGTCCCAATATAATAAGAGCCTACACATAAAATAATGTAAGGGCACAAAGAACAAAAATAGTGGGCTTATATGGGGCACAATAATAACAATATGAGGGTTACATGGGAAAAAACAATAACAATAAGGGGATGCACTAGTATTGTAGGGACTGTACCTTTGCCCCTCTCCTTAAAAAAAGTGTTGTCCCTCAATACTTGAGAAATTCGGGATGCTTGTATATAAAATTCTCTTCCCCTTGTGGAATCTTCAGCGGAGTAAGTTCTTCCACTTTATAGGATACTATAAAGAAATTGATCGATTTTCACAGCAGTTTTTTTCAATCTCTTGTTTCCATGACTTCAGCAAGTTCAGATATGATTTTCCTTCCTCGTCAATTCAAAAATATTGTTTGAACTTGAAGTTTGTCACCTATAACCTTATTTAGGCATGAAACATGGAGAATTAGGTGCACGGGAGAAGATCATGGCTCCAAATTGTATGCCATAGTACCAATATTTTGTAACACCTTGTAGGGACCGTTGTACTTTGTGAATGAATTTTAATAAAATTAACTTGCTTGAGGAAAGTTGTTTGTATGGTTGTACCGTAAAAATACTCGGTCACCTACATCAAGCATATTTTCTCTCGATGTTGATCTTCCTATTGTTTCATTTGATTTTGTGTGAAATTTAGGTTATCTTTAAGGGTTGGAGAATTTGTTGTTGATACTTGATATGATCTTCTGACAAAGAAAATTTAAATTTTTCTCTTTTTATTAAATATGATGTGATGGATGGTGGATGATATCCATAAAGTTCCATAAATAGGGTAATTTTTCTCTAGTGTGGAAGGAAATGTATACCACCATTCAACGAGATGTAACCACTTGACCCATTATGTTTTTAGAAAATACAAGCAACGAAGATATCCTTGAGAAACATTTGTTCCACTATCTTAGTTTTCCCATCAGATTGAGGATGATAAGATGAGGCACAGGCTAGTTGAGTACCCGAGAAAAATAATTTATAAAGTGAAAAAATTTCAGTGAAAATGGGATCTCTTTTGCTTACAATAATATTTATGCTTCCATGTATTTTTTGAATTGTTTTCATAAATGAAGTAGCAATTATTACTTGATTTAAATGGAAGAGATAATGCACAAAGTGTGCATACTTGGTAAGTCTATAAAATACCACCATAATGACACTCTTTTCCTTCATAATTGGGTAAAGTTTGTGATGCAATCCATTGAAACCTCCTCCCAATGTTGACTTGGAACGGATAAAAGGTTATACTTGGAGACCCGAGTCTTAATTGTCTCAACTTTATTTTGTTGAGAGAACAAACGATGCATACAAAATTTTAAATATCAGATTTAAGGCCATCAAAAAAAATCTTTCTTGACCTTTTTAGTATAGTTTTTAAAAATCTTCAATGTACTCTAAAGGGAGAGGTGTGAAATTAAGAAAGAATATATTTTTTTAGTTGGGAATTATTACAAATATATAATCGATCTTTGTACCATAACGAATCATTTTTCCAACTAAATGTATCATATGTACTAGGATCTTGCTACAAATTATGAATGAGTGTGCCTTCTTTATCATTCCAATTCCTCAATTGCTTGATTATCCAATATGGTTGGATAATAGAAATGGCATAAAGCAATGGTTTGACATCCTCATCTGCAACAAAATTTAGCTTCCCCTTTTTGTAGATGATTTCAAAGTCATAACACAACATCTTTGTTGACCCATTTTTGCCTGCTCTCTTGAAGATAGTATTTTTTCCAAAAATTATTTAAGGCTACATCACGACCTATATTTACTTTGAAGTGTCTTCACACTTGGTAAGGTATCCATATCTTTAGTACATGTACTATTTCCAACATTTCCCTCTCATAAATATGTTTATGCAAATACTTTCCTTTTGATTGGGTATGACTTCACAAGAAATGGGTCTTCCTTCTTTCATTAAAACAACACCAATTCCATTTCTTAGGCATCACATTCTGATAAAGGTGTTTGTGAAGTTTGGTGTAGCTAGAACGGTGTGGCATTTTCTCATTAAGATGTTCAAAGGCCTTAGTTGCTACCGGAGGCCAAGAAAATGAATATTTCTTCAATAATATTGTTAGATGTAATATTCCCAAATTTTCACATCATATTTGGAATATTAAGTCAATTTTATTTTCTTATTGAATTAAGTAAATAAAAGAGGTGGAGGCACCCACAATCATCAATATGAATAAATATCCACTTTTGTGTGTGTGAATGTGGATTAATTTAGCCTAGATCAGCATAACAAAGGTAGTTGATAAACCACTAATGTGAATGAGATTAAGTCCTATCTCATTTAATGAGAGGAATCATGGAGGGTTGATTCAATCAACAAAGATCTTGAATATGTCAAACAAAGGATCATTGAGCATTCATGTCAAGTGATGGAAGATCATGTGCAAATGAACAACACATGATGGAGGAGGTGTACATTGCACCTAGACTTGTTGGTTGATTTAGGTCAAGCAGGCGTAGTCCCCCTTGGAGGATCTTGTCCACATGTGATTGCGTAGTTGAGATTAAGGCCAAGGCTTGGGAAGGCTCAAACATTATAAAGGAGATGAAGGAAAAGGTGAAAGGCATCTTGGATTATTTGATGTATGATCTTTTAGATCTGGAGATTTTCAAGTGACATTTCACTGCATTCTTAAATTTTGTTTAGCGAGAGATTGCGAGGTGATGATTAACCCTGCTTGTGTTCCCGAGCGAGAATCCCACCTTTTTCTTGAGTAGCTGCGGAAATAGGATTTCTCTTCATTCTACATCGGGCACTAGTGCCACATCTCTTCTCTACTTTCTGGAGAACATTCATATTAATCTTTACTTGTATTACGAAGATCGATTTGGAAGGTGGAAGTTGTCTTAGTGCCAGTGGAGAACAAGGTGAGGGATTATTCCCACCACTTGGGCTTATAAATCATCGTCCTAAGAGCCACAACACGCATATACGGCATCAAGCCAAAGTTATTTACCTCTGACAACAGTCTCCCTTGGGGAATTACGCTCTCTGCCTTGTAGATCTAAAGGGATGAAGGAAGTTGCTATTTGTTAGCAATCCTGTGTGAGGGATCATTTCCCTCCCATTTCCATGAGTCTTACCACGTGCTTTGAGTTGTGCAACATTGTTTAGCGGGAAGAAGGCCTCTCCTTCCCTCACGAGTGCGGTTTCTAGGCGATTTGTGTTGCGGCGAGTTTGCAATCATCATTGGAGGATTGAAGCTAGATCTAGAGCTTCTAGCTCATAGATATGAATAAGGGATCACCCACTTCAAGCACGAGATCTGATGCGATATCATATTTTAGCCATTTTTTTGTTAGATCTAGCTTGGATCTATATTTCCCAATGGATCAGGGATCAAATCCTAGGAAGGTGGTGCCAAAGTTGCTGAGAGATCTAGAAAATCCTTTGCGGGTTATCTTGATAATCCATGACATTGGCTAGATCTTGAATCTTGTAAATATGAGCTCCAGGTTTGAGTAGATCTGCATTTCCCTTCTTAGCACGTAATTATATGTTTATATTCGCAGAAGGGACAATGCGATATTTTTATGACCTCTCCAGTTACGTTGTACATGTTGCATACATGTTTTCAAGGTGATCTTGGGCGATATTTTTTAGCTGGGTGTATATTTGCTAGTGTATTTGAATCATTTCAAATATAATAAAATGGCTCGACTTCTATGTAAATTTTGATGTTGTCTTAAAATTTGTTGTTTATCTTCTTTTGTAAGTTCTTATATTGTGTGAAGTATTACTACATTCTCCCTTTTGGGATATTACATTAGATATGTTAATATTCTCCCATAATTTTAAAAAACTTACGATAATACCCTATTAACTTGAGAAATCCTCATAGCCACTTTATGGTTTGGGATTTTCCATTCACTTAATGGCTTTAATTTTTGTTAGTGTCTACCTTAACACCCTCCTGAGATACAATATGACCTATATGTTCCACCTCTTACACTCCAAAGAAACATTTGGAGGTTTTTGCACATAACTATTTCTCCTCCAATAGTTTTGAACATACTGTCAACTTGTTAGGCATGATCCTACGAACTTGTTGTAGATCACTATATCATCAAAGAATACTAACACCAATTTTCAAAGGAAGGGTTTGAAAATTTAATTCGTCAACCCTTGAAATGTATAAAGTTCTCATTGGTGAGGTCAAAAGGCATGATAAAAAATTCATAATGACCCTCAAGATTTCTAATGTTTTTTTAGAATGTCTCCAATCTTCATTCTAATTTGATGATATCTTGAATGAAGTTAACTATGCTGGGTGAATTTTCCATGTAATTAATGCAATAATTAATCAATGATAGGAATGTGGGAAATGTATCTTTAATAGTGAGCTTGTTGATCTCCTTATAATCCGGTTCCATACTTTTAGATCCATCCTTCTTTTACAACAATACTACGGGAGCAAAGAAAGAACTTGGACTAGGTTGAATTATACCACCCTCTAGAATTTATGTAATCATACATTTGATTTCTGTCTTTTGGGCATAGGGATATGTGGGCATGATTTTTGAACACATTACGGAATCAAAGGAATATCATGATCATGATCATGAATAGGTGGGAGACCTTTGTGATCCCAAATACCTTGGAACCAATTGTCTAATTTTTGGAGATCCTAGAAATAGATGATTTTGATGTTTGAAACTCTAGTTAGCATAATTGTGCAAAATTACCTAATTTTTATTTGCTGAGAATGTTGTCATGACTAGAGCTGATAATATTTCTTGGACTTTCCCTATGATACCCCTTAATTATAATTCCTTTCCTTCCCAAAAAAAAAATTCAAGAAAAGTTCTTGAAAATTAAAATCTATCATACCCAAATATTGTAACCATTGAACTCTAGTATGACATCAACACCACCCATTGGAATGGAAATAATTTAGTTATTCAATACATATTCTCACATGCTTATATTTATATTATGGAACTTTTGAGGAAATTTATAGTTCCTCCATTTAAAACCATTACTTGACACTCTGTGGTGTTGGATAAAGGAATCAATTAAATTCCATGGCTATCTTACGAGTGAATAAGTTTACGGGTACTACCTGAATCAATCAACAATGTTACCTTTTTCATCTTGATATGTCCTTCTAACTTGAGAGTTTGAGGAGTGGTAATTCCCTACCAATGCATTACAATATATGGTCGATTCATTTCTTCTTTCTCTAAAATTCGGTTCAGTGTATGGCCTCTTATTTTGAAGTTTCTTCTTCCTTTCTTTCCTCGTCTTCACAATCTATGTAGAATAATTTCTTCTTAGCACACTTATGACCTTTAGTGTATTTTCTATCAAAACGCAACAAATCCCTTTTTCTCTTTTTCTTCCAAATGTTTAGGTGTCCACCTTGTAGGTTGTCGAAGGCTAGGGTAACAGCACTTACATACTTATAGTTATGAGTGGTAGGATTTCTTGTTTCCATAATTTTTCTTTTCAATTTTTCTTTCCAACGTGAATGCCTCCTCCAATGAAATAGGCTCTAAGGAAAGGCTTGAAGTTGGATTTTATCCTTTAAATTCCCTGTAGACCATCAATCCTATTCTCCTGCGGAATATCATTTACCCTTATATTCATTCTTTTGAAATCATCAATGTGCTCATGCATTGAACCTTTTTTTATATTTATCAATTGGCTAAAACACATGTTTCTCTTTTGTCCTTCATAGTAATATAATTTCCTCCCAAAGAATGACCAAGTGACAAGTGGTTTGGATAACAAATCCATCGATATCATACAAACTGATTGGGTTCTGTCTAAAGTTGCACAATGTACCTTTTGTGTGTGTTACACATTATAGAGATCAAATATTGCTCCATCTATAGTATCCATGTTTGAATCCTTTGCCATCAAACTTCCTGATATCGATCTTTGGAATATGGTAGCTATTCAATCCAATGTAAGTTCCATGAAATAATGATTAAAATTTATTTTTTTCACTTCATGATTTTCATCAACTTTTTTCTCCATTGGGAAGGATTTCAAATCTTCCATGTTTCCTTTCATTTTACACTTCTATGTCATCCTTCAAACCTTCCATTTTCTGATTTTATAAAACCTTTCTTCAAACCTTCCATGTTTGTTTCTAAAGCTATTCTTTAAATCTTCCCATGTTTGTTTCATTAATTCTTTAAACGATCCATATTATATTCCATTTCATTTTTTGTTACTCTTTGCGAAGACAAATTGTTCTTCTATTCATTGTATCTCATTATTTTGATAGATCGTGTTGAAGTTGTTCCTATTCATGCATCATGGTAAGAGATTTATGAGGATTTAATGGACGTAGAGTTATTTTTTGGAGAAATTTTATAACCCAATGCGATATCAATGCTTCAACATTCCCCTTTGAATCACTTCAAACTAATTTTAAAACACAAAGTTATGGAATTTAAAAAAAAAAAATACACCTTTTTCTTTATTTTTAGGATCTCGATATTGAATATGTCGTTTTTTCTTGTCATTTTGGATCCCAAATATTTGAGCTTCAATCCTAAGTATCCTGTGGGTCTTCTTTCCAATTCCAGATCCTTTAATTCCTATTCTTCAGATGAAGCTATGCCCAATCTCCCACAAAGACCTAATTGTGGACTAGTTGATAAAGAGAACTTGTATGGTGTGCCATGTGTCATTGTTTCACTCTTTGGATCTGAAATTGATACACAATAAACTAAGGTTTTTAAATGTCGGCCACTTTTTACAAAGTTCAAATCCAATGCACCTAACGAAAGTTATGGTAGATTTTCCCTTAGTCACATGTTTGAGATGATATTATGGAGCCTTCCAAAAACCTAACTCCATTAGATCATATCTTGAAAAATATTAGAATAGATCTCAAAATTCGTACATGAGTTCACCAATATTTCAACTCAACATGGTTTCAATTTTAGGTTACGAGATATTAGTAAAAAGAAAATTATAAGCGAAAATTCGAGATGAACTAATTGAAGAGGTGAAACCCTACAATCCAAAGCTACGATACAAAATGTTATGCAACCATCTCTAAAATAGAAAATACGATCAAATACTAAAATATATATAGAGGTTAAATTTCTACATTACTCTCAAAAATAAAAAATTCTTGGATGATATAAATGACAAATTTGGTTTCTATATAGAGAAGTCTATGGCATCCCAATATAATCGAGCCTACATAACAATAATAATGTAAGGGCACAACAATAACAATAGTGGACTTCTATGGGGAACAATAATAACAGTATGGGGACAACATGGGAAAAACAATAACGATAAGGGGCTACGCTAGTATTATAGGGACCTAACGGGCAGAGCATGTATGATGTGCAAGTGATTGGTCGGAATGATGATCCCAACATAACCCAGCCACAAGGCCCATAAGATGAGATGATCCATATGTAAGTGAGATAAAAAACATAGATGGAGGGAAAGTCCCCACAGCAAGTAACAAAATTCATGTTGGATGCTACATCCACTAACCAAATTTTTTCACATAGGGAAAGGTCTTGGCATGAGGTGTGAAGGAGGGCTGAAGGTAGAGAATATGAAGAGTCGATGGAGTAGCAGCATACAGGTCGTGAAGCCACAGGTAGACAGGTAAATTGAGATGGACAGGCTATGGGGTTTTGAACTAACTTGCAGGTGGTGCATTAAGGATGGGGAGATGTTCTATATTGTATATTTAGGGATTTCAACTATTTATTCTCTAAACCAAGATATTTCCTCAAGGAACTATTGTATCTGTGATATATTAATAAAGAGAAGGTGAGAGAGGTTCATTCCTTATGTCTATATGCTACTTTACGTGACAACATAATCGTATATGGTTAAAAAATGATTTTAATGTATTTTAGAATGGTAAATATATGTTCATTTGGGTTGGCACATTGTAGGTTTTGGGGCATAATTATTGTTTTTGAGTTGTTGTAATATTTAAACATGGGGTGCTTGGTGAGGCCAGGCCCGGGTGGTTCGAGCGGGTTCGAGCCGGGAAACCTTGAATTCTTGTTGTGGTTTTAATATATTCTAATATCATATGTGGCATGTTGGGTGGCGGGGTACGCAGCCATGACCTCGACCTAACCCATCTATATATGTTATATATTACAATTAAAATGTTATGGTATTTGACCTTGGGGTTAGGCGAGGTCATGTCACACCTACTCAAATTTTAATATATTCTTTTGTTTGTAATATGATTGACGAAGGGGTCGACGGGGGTTTGGCCACCCGTTAGGCTATTTTTATATATTTTTTTTTATTTTAAAAGAAAGGGGTCTTTTTTAAACTTAACGAAAATAAGAGTTCGGTGACGGGAAAATACGTAGGCCAACAATAGGGGATCTCCGATAAAAGGTCCCAATTAGACCTTGAACCGTTTGGAAGTAGGGATCTCCGTCACGGTGTGGGTCCAGCTCTACCACTGATTTCTGCTTTGCTTGCAGGTCTTGCTTAAACTCTATAAAATAGTGGGTACACACCTAACTACGCTAATACAAAGACATATGATTGGATGCATTAAATGTACATGCAACACTATGAGCAGCAAGCGAGAGATAATAAAGCATGAAGGCGAAGGAAGTGTCGTGGCAACATTTCTTCATTAGAGGTGTGTTGTGCACACCTACTCGAGCTCAAAAAATAAGGTGGAAAGCCTATGGGCAATTTGGAGGTTGCTAAAAGGAACAATTATCGAAGTGAAACAAGTTCAAGGTGATCTGACACAGCTGATTTGCAGCATTTGACTCTATGCTCTAAGAAATCTATGTTATTGGAGTGATTAATACATTCTCTGGTTGAAAAGTAGAAAGTCAGAGGTCATAGTTTATCACGCTGGCTACCTGAGAGAACTGCCGAGGTAATGCTATGAGCCATGAAGCAAATACTTCAACTTTGAGCAATGAGTTTACTCATTTCATTGCATGATTGCTTGCAAGTGAAGAAAATAACCAACATGAGTATATGACATTTTGGGCTTGATAGTACAATGCCTATGCACCGAGGGTTTTTGTTTATCCTACCATGATATCGCAGCCGTGATTGTAGAAATTGCTACTTGATTGGATATGACAGGGAATTTAAAGTCATCTAAAATATTGTCAACAAACACCTGGCTCTTTAGATGTCATGCAGGCCACCTCCTCGCCGCATGCAGCCAGAGCATTGGCGGCTTATCATTAGAGCTTGAAGACCTTGCTTTCAGTTCTTATTTCCAAATTCATATTCATTTTTACATACATGGTTAAGAAACCATGGAACATGAGAAAGCCATTTTAAATGAACATAGATGCCATCTCATTTGAAGTCTCACGTAAAGATTACGGGTGGAAGGAGATGATGGATAAGATCTCTATACATGGACGATACAGCAGCCATTTTAGCACTCAGGAAGAAACTCTGAAAGATGGCCGTAAACCCGGAAGTGAATGATATGATATACTAGGCTTGTGGATTGTCTTAAACCCCGTGCCAGGGAAGGATGGACGGGAGAGAGGAAGGAAGGTATGCTATCGCTCGTGACGTTTCTCGATCCTTGTGGAAAGAAGTGCCGAGAAGAGTGAAAGACTGACAGCTGATAAGCCAAAACAAAATGGATAAGTGAGAGCTCACGTACTCAAAAATTGATATTAATCACAAGTATTTTGACTTACATGGAGATCCAAATTCGCATAGCCGATAGTTTTAGAGCTTAATCAAGCTCACAGGCGGAAACTTGTATTTGAATCATATATATGATGAAACGTTTTTGATATTTGCATTAGTCTCTTAAAATGAAAAATTCTTTGGTCAATTCGGAAATTTAGTCTACCGCAGATCTCTGACGGTTCTTTGCGGGAGAACATTAATCCCGAAAAATAGGGGTTGAGTCATGTAGCACGGATTCATGATAGTAACATCAATGGTGCCAAAAATTTGCGCAGGAAACATAATTACGGTTGTACTGTTGAATAACTTCGAGTCGTTAGCGGGATAAGGAGGTGCCGCGTTGTTGCTTAGAAAATAATTGCGGTGCACTTGTACGGTCCCCTAGCATTCCTTGCATCCGTAAGGATTCCAATTTGGTTGATCAATTAATAGAGGCAGCGCAGTGGTGGCGTCGATTTCGTGGACTTGATAATGAGTCCCGCAGGCCATGAAACCGGCATCGGATGTCAATGATTGGAGATGATACTCATCAAATATTTGAGTCCAAAGACGGGTAGGATACAACACATCAGCTATCGGTGACTTGTACTCTATTGATAACAATAATTCGGAGAGAGATAGATAAGTTGGTAGTAGAATTGGTATTGGGGACATGTTGGATACCTCCAGAGAAGATTTGGGAGTTCATAGGGAGAGTGCGAGAGGGACATTCTTCTTGTAATGTGTCTAATCTCCGATACCTAATCGGATGCCGCATGGAGGCTCGGTTATCTTTCATTGGCGAACCAAAGTTTGCCCATCGCCCAACATCACTGAAAGGATTTGCTAATGCAATTTCGAGTGCTTCGACAATTATGGGGGCATGTTTTGAATTGCCTTCGATGATGGTTTCCAGATATCATCTAGCCAAGTTTGGTTCCATTTATGGTAATGAATGAACTACGATTATAGCTATGACAGGACGAGATATTGATGGGTCGGACTTACCGTGATGCAAACGTGCCTTTATCGGTGGTTAGAGCAAACTCATTATTGAAATTACCACTGAATTCAAAAGAAAACTTGATGCGGGAACCCTTTTGCATACTTGTATATGATTTTCGGTGAAAAACTCTCGGGAATATTTGAGTAGTAAATTAACTAGTGATTATAAGCGCGGTATTCGTGTCCTCAAAGTGGTTAAGTCGCTTGATCGAGGGTGGCGCAAAGCTACTCTTACACGGCCAGCATTGTAAAATATGGTCACTGTTGTTTATGAGGATGAGCGCGAGAAGACACGAGTGGCATATGTTTTCTGGGCTAAACAAAGTACCGAGGCTCGTACATGTCGAGGGATATTTCTACCTTCTAGTTCCTGCGGTTCCAATGAGATTGTGAATTCACAAAATAAATTTCAAAGTCGAAAATTGTTGTAAATCTCGATCTCATCTTACGCCAAAATAATCTAAGCTACTTTCAGGAACGAGTATCCAACGGTCTTGCGGTGGCATAAATTAAACGAGAGCTTTATGGGAGATGAGCGTTTCACACGCAAATGGTTTAGTTGAAACCCACTCATGCTTTACAAGATCTGCGGTTATGATGCATTACGGCATCCTCATAGTTATTTCTCAAAAACAACTATCAATGCTCCCGACATGCTATTAGCTCATAAACCATAGGGTGGCTTTTTCATTAAAACATATGGGTGTAATGGGGACCCAAAGTGTACACACTTGTTCTTTTCCCCTCGCACTCAGCGTAAGATGCTGATGCTATATTATATATTGTATATATAATATTAAAAACTGGAGTGTAATGAAATGACTCCAAGACTCTCAAGAATCATTTACACATAACTAATAATCACGAGTATAGGGAGTTACATTAGAAAGGCGAGAGTAGTAAAAGCGAGTAGGGCAAAAGGAGTGAGCGAGAGGTTCGAGCTTAGATCTCTCTAGAGAGTGATATTTTGTATCTCGATTTCAAGTGATTTATGAAGGAAAATCAAGCTTCCAGTGTTGTTGATGTTGATACGTCTTCTAGTTTACATAATGTGTTTTCGGTCCTTGAATAAAATGAAGTATCGCACGGCGAGGTCTCTTTTTACGTGTGTAAACAGAGCTAAAACCCTCTAATAGGCGCTCCTTCATTTTAACTATTCTTTTCTTTTAATTCTTCTAAAGTCCGAGATGATAAGATTCCGTACGGCCAACATATTGTTTTGGGATCCTTTCATTCTTATTACGAACATTTCATTCTATGTGTCGACAAATCACTGTGCTTGTTGTGGGACACGTATAGCATTTGATTTTGAGATCCAACGATTGAACTTCTGGAGGTGATTAAACATGGATCAATATTTCCGTGACATAATTATAAGAATGTCTTAAGCATCGCGATTCATTTTTCATAGCCAAGGAATTTTTTTCTTAAGTGTACAGCATTAATTGGCGCTTTTGTCGGGAACGAAGAAGCGGAGTTCATTTCCGCGGGTTTTCTTTCTGCTTCCTATGGTTGTTCAAAGCGAGAGGAAGTGCTTAGCTGCGATGTTTACTTTCTCTGCCGTGTCGTTTATTTTCACAAAGCCAAACGTGTCACATACCTTGTAGCGAGAAGGCTTTTGTTAGTTCCCAAATCCACCTTAGGCTGAAGTAAGGGCAGAACAAGGACAACACCAAACCACGCTCGGCGCTCGTAGCTAGCCTTTATGAGGACGAGAATGAGGCTCTCTCCGGCCAATCTTTCAATGAAAATATTCAAAGGGGCTTGAGATGACTAAAACAACAAGCGATGTCAGGCTAGATAAACAAATAGGAGTGGTTTGATTTTGATTTTTGGGATTTTGTTGGAGGGGAAAGACGATTTTTTGGGCTTGGGGATGAGGCCAATTTCTTGCGTAGTTCAAGTTGGGGCGAGGGAAGGTAGTGGCTTTGATAAGCCTTAGATCAAATGAATGGATTGAAAAGAAATCGCGAGGAGCTGAAGAGGGCAAGAGAGTGCAAAGGATCCTCTTCAGCGGCCAGAAAAACATATAAAACTCAAACAAAAGTTAGCACGGATAGCACCAGCAAACTAATGAATTCTACCTTAATTACTCATTTGTTTAATTCGAGAAGCAAAGAGAAGGGAAATGGAATACATATAACATCTCATTAAACTTACACTTATACATGAAGAAAAACATCATCAAAACTCGTAGCCACAAGGATCCCAACAAGTGCTGCAAAAATACGCGTCTTTTCCTTTGCCTTTAGCTAAAATGGATATACAATGAGGTGCCAAGCTTTTTCCCAAGAGTCCAACCCCGAAAATGTATCAGAAAATGACAATATATAGACCATCCTAACCCCTTCCCATTCCCTTCATAAGGGTCGAAGCTAATCCTTCTAGGAGTTGTTTTCAACCAATTCTAAACATGGAGCGAAATCTAGGCGGCCTCCAAACAACTTGCCTCTATAAGGAAGATAGGCGATTATCTATTCATTTAATTTTTCACTTTTCTTTAGTGAATGAATCCTATAAGAAAAAGTAAAATATGATCCAAAAATTACATCATATCCATAAAATTACATCAACATAGATCAAAAATTACATCACAAAGTGAAACTAGTCAAACTGGCCGAATTTCTGAGCTGAAAAGTAAAAATTAGACCAAAATCCTCTATGCGCCGTGCCCAAAAACTCAATGCGTCACGCCACTTTTAGCCTATTTTTGGGGCACTTCCTGAAGTCCAAATCAAGCTCATGATATCTCGTTGGAAATCCCTATCTGTCTGCTATCCAACCCAAGTGGAATTGTTGGATTTGGATGTCATTTGGCCCTCCAAAACTGCAATCTCCCAAGACTGGCTCCTGCTGCTGCAAAAAGTGGCAGAAAGGCCATTTTTGGAGTGTTTTTGACTTTAAGACCACCCAGAACTTTATGAAATCTCTCATCCATCCCTAAGCATTCATAATTTACCATAAAAATACCCAAAAATATCAACTTTTCCTCTAGAAGATGTCCCAACCATAAGCGGCGCGTCCCGGGTGGCGCGATGCGGCGGGCGGGAAAAACTCGCTTTTGCAGCAAAGGTTCATGACAGCATGTCTCCAAATTTGCTGAAAATTGATTGAAGGTCTCCCCATCATGTCTCATGCTTAGCCAAGGAAGCTCGATGCCAAGATTTGGAGTGGATCGAGGCCTTTTTCGGAGTGTTTCGGTGCTCTTTCTCAACCTCGCCTTTAGGATCTTCATCCTAGCTCACCGCAAGCGTGATGCCGAGTGGGCCCAATAGTGGTTCTTCATATGTTTGAGCATGTCTTTGTCCCTATTGGCCTTCAGCCACGCAGCTTTCTCAAGATGAATGTTGACGCTCGTAAGGCAAGTCTCCCGCTCAAATGGTGTCATGTCACCTAGTCTCTTTCGAGCCCAATTCACTGCGCTCTTCGCGGATTTTCTTCGCAACTCTATGAGGTGTCTGTTGATCCTCCAATTGTTTATTCCGCTGCTCCAAGTACTTTATAACCCACGAGCCCCTACAATTTCTCGATTAGTGTGTCGATCTCGAGCTTTTTCTCCCGGATGACCTCCTTTCAACTTTGGTACTGGGAAAGCTCAAATCAACATCGTTGAGTATAAAATCGTTGTCTTGGCCTCCCCGAAGGGCCCTCACTCATGCATAGGATTCTTGCCCCGGTCCCGTACTTGTGCGCGATGTAGAGAAGGCGAGACCCCTTCCATGACATGTGGAGATAGTATTCATGTTGCTATCGAATATAACGAGACCCCTTCCACGGGCGGAGATAGTACTCGTCGATGATGCTGCAAATAAGGCTACGTGTCCTCTACGATAGGTAACACACCTCTGGAACACCGATAGGCTCTGTCTTGGGAACCTCAAAGGCGAGTGTGAAGGCTCACTTGCATCATGTACAATCTCCGGAGAGAGGCTAAGGAGCTACAAAGAAGTCATCGTGAAATGAACTCATCCCATGCGATGCCACCGCACCAGGTCGATGTACTACAATGATTTTAATGAGCACATAATGATAAATGTTGTTATGTTGCTGCTCTGGTAGTGTTCTTTGCGACTGCAGTCATCCGCTCTATGTTTTGGCACATGAATTATGGAATATTCATCAGCCACACTCTCATGAAATGCATCAAAAGTCTGACATGGTATGCATAAAGGCGTGAGAATCTACCCTCACAAGCAGAAGAATCTAATGATGAGTTTCATTAATGGCGCATAGGACTCCTTTCCGTAAAGCGGAACGGTGTAATGCCTCGTGAGTTGGGACTCAAATATCCAGCCTGTATACCAGGTTCATAATACGTCGTCCAAAGCTGATGTCTCCTGAGCACTCCTCACCTATGTTAGGTATCCCGGTTTGCCTCGTAATGGTCTGCGGAGTCAAAGTGAAGTTCACCCGTGACGAAGGTTTACATGACCATCACGCAAATGTAGAACAAATAAGCGAACCAACTGCGGATGGTGTTGAACTGCGAGACATCATCTGTCACAATACTAAAAACATGAATTTTGCTCAAAGCATGTCATTGCAAGCTTTGACGAGACCTACAATTGAGCCAAAGAAGTGGGCTCCTCTCCGACGTGCTCGCTACTTTTTATCCGACCTCCTCGGTACACTTTAGCTCGGTGGCTGAGTCCTCGTTTTTCTCATGTCCCCGCTCATATGATGACTTTTTCTCGACATGGTGATGAAAAGAAGGTGTTTATGCCGATATGTATGTGGTGAAAACAAGAGTTTGTCTTTCAATACCAAGTGTCAGCTTTACGTGCCGAGGCTATGAGGGAGAAATGTCACAATGGAGCTACAATAGACGCGATCAAGTGAATTTGGAGTGAAAGGACAGTCACTTACTGTCGAACTCTGGGATTTGGATGCTTTAGAAGTGATATAGGAATGGGTGATAGTGATGGGGGTAGTTTTTAGGAATAAGAGTAAATGAAATGGAAAAATATACCTCATGTGAGTGAAATCAAGGATATAGAGGCAGGTCCTTTGAATGTTTTGGAAATGAAAGATTTTATCAATGATATGAAGGGAGGGAAGTGATGGCAAGTGATAGGGTTTGAGGATTAAAACATGGGAACAAAGGGTATAAGGGATATGGGATAGCGGGAATAGGAGAAGGGATTATGATAACAGTATAATAACATTATGATACTGAATTGATGAGAGCACGAAGGAAAATGGGGTGGGAAGCTTTAAGCACCATCAAATTTCAACACCTCTTTTCAAACCCTAGAGAGAAGATTTTAATATGGGTATAGGGTTTATTCTTTCACCAACCAAACTCTAATGTCTTTGCCCTCCTAAAGCCACACCACACATGTGACTAAAATCATTGAACTGTGCTTTTGTCAACTTAGCCTGGAGAAAAATGAGATCTGAACCGAATTGAGTTTTTGATGTGCGGAAATGAATTTGGCCTTGGAGGCTCTATGCAGCGGCGCACAAGCCCGCGCGCGTCGTGTGGGTGCGCCGTGCCGGAGGAAAATTGCATTGTGGAAAACTTCCCAATGCGTCGCGCAACCTATGTGCACCACACGTAGTGCAACAGATAGCTCTGTGTTTTCGAAATGACAATTCGTCTCTCTCACTCACTCAAATCGACTTCAATCGATCTTCTTGGATGCAAATGAATGTTTCAAAACAATTGAAAATGTCTTGTTGGTGTGGTGGATTCAATTTTTGTTTCTCACAAAACCAATTTTGTAATTTTTGGCATCGTGCACTTTTTCACATTTTAATACAACTACTGTGTTTCCTCACTTATTTTTTGGCTTGAAATGATGTTTTCTTAGATGATTTTTGCGGATGGTGGCATTGAACTTCGGCAAAGGAAGACTTCCGAGAGTCTTCTTTGTTTGAAGCGACTTCATGGCGGGAAAAACTTTAAAATACAGATTTATTGCAAAAACAAAGTTGATGATTTCTTCTTTCAAAACGAGTGTTTGAAGAAGAAACGATTAGTAAACATTATTAACGATGAAGATCTGGAAATGAAAACTTATTGAAGACGTCCTCATGGCCTGCCGGAGCATTTATTTAACATTTTTGAAGACAAAACCCTAGACCTACAAAGTGAAATGACTCCTTTTTTACCAAAATACCATCATGTAATCGTAAATGACATGAACTCAACTTTGATGAATTTTGACAAATTTTGACCAACCCGAGCGGTACAAACATGAGGGAAAATGACGAGAACAAAGCCCTTGCGTCGGATAATGGCATGCCCTTAATGGAATGCGTGATTAATGAGCTGAATGAGACACCTAAAAATGAAATGCAATAAGAGAAATGATCTCGCGATTTCGAAGGGATGTAAAGACCGAACTTCCAATATTGGCTCCAATGGGGATGGTGGCTCTCGGAGGTGCCAAGAATGGCGGATCTGCTGGGAAAGATAGAGACGGTTGCCTTTTTTCCATTGGGCTATGGAATCCATTATTTTGGACAAAGCAACTCGAGATCTGTTGACTCAATTTATTTGACTCAAACTTTGACTCAAACTAACTCACTTTTAAACAGAAATGAATGAAAGCAAAGCGACTATGAGACTCAAACCAAAATTGAGGAAATCCTTCTTCGTAGATTATAGCCTTTCACTTCGTGCCCGGAATGAAGAAAAGGAGCCCACAACTGCACAATTGCAATGAAATTGAAATAAATGATATGTGCAATGAGCAACATGATCGCCGAGAAAACATCTTAGAAATGGTACCGCTGAGCAGACCTCGACCATTGGCCAGAGCCCTCTTTGGACGCTCTTCTACCGTTTCATCTCCTTCAAAAGAAACGCATGCGCGGCCTCGATGTCGTCGCAATCTTAAATGGACCTTTCCCGGATATTTTCAAAGCTACCGTGTTTACCTTTGTCCTCATTTCTAGCATCCCACTTCAAAGTACCACTTCCTCCAATTGGAATTTATCCACCTTCGCTTTCCTATCATAGATATTTTCTTTGATTCTCTCTCTTGCAACTTGCCTCGGGAAAAATCTTCTCTCGTTCTGCCGCAAATGAATCATCCGATTTATCCCTTCTCTCTGACATGTCGCTTTCTTCACCACCGGCTTCCCGAAGAAGCTTGACCACCGGAACGACGAAGTGAGCAAACACCGTATCCACTCCATAAACTAACTCGAAGGGGGACACACCAATGGAATTCTTTTGACTCACCCGATCGAGCCCATAGCAAGCATTGGACCGACCTTCTTATGCCAACTCTTCTTATTTAGGTCTAGCGCAATTTGTTTAGGATGTTGACTAGAGATTTATTGGAAGATTCCGCCAAGTCGTTGCCTTGCGGATGATAGGCGGATTGAATGCCCTAAAATGATTTTAGTATACTTGGCTCTAAAACTCAATCATCTTTCTCGATTTAAAAGTCGAGGCATTATCGGTGAGTCAATTTGCTTCTCTGGCAACCAAAACAAGACAAAATGTTGTTCTCAAGGAAAGAAATGATTACCGAATCGGTGGCCCTCGATCCGTGGAACTCGCTCAGTATCCATTTCGATGGAAAGCAATCAAAGTGGTACGAAATTAGAATCCATCTATGCTTTGTCCCGATGTTCTAGCCTCTACAACACCTCCTCCTACCCCACTTCAAAATTTTTGGAGCCCCTTAAACTTACGTAAAACCAAGTAAAGAGTCCTGAAGGCCAAGTCGCAAAGTCGCAAAACTCGATAGAAAATCGCGACTCCGCGACCTTTTCGACGCAACCTGAAGGTCGCAAGGCTCGCAAGGTCGCAAAAAATCAATTTTCCGAAAAACCACGACCCCGCGACTTTTTGACCCCGCGACCCACGGGTCACAAGGGTTGCAAGGTCGCGAGGTCGCATATCTCTCTAATCGCTCAAATTGGCGACCTTGCGACTATTACAATGCTCCGCACGTGCGACCTTTTTATATAAAAGGAGGTCGCCAGGTCGCATTTTCTCATATGTCGCGGATAGAGAAAAAATGGCTTTCGACGAGGTCAACCGGCCCGCGATTTTCCCGCAGTAGTTGCCTTTTCTCGGGCCTGTTTCCTTCTTGGTCATTCTTGCTAAATCCTAGGCACCCTTAGCCTTTAAATTGCACATTTTCTTCCAACCACCGGCTATTTTTCTTGCTCGTGGTTTTTGTTCAGGTCCACGTCCACTTATGCCCACTATGCTCAAAATCATCACCATTGCTGGTCTCGCTTTCATGGCTACTTCCCTACTCCCAAAGCTAGCCTTTGACTCCATATCTCGACCCATTTGGTTTTTCTATTTTGCCGAGCTAAGGAGAAAAACACTTCCACGCCACGCATGCCCAAAACCCGCAGCCCCAGACGACAGCGACGCGACCGAGTCGCATGGTCGCAACGGATCGCACTGACCCTAAATACTTTTTCGCGGTTGCGTACCCGGTGACCTCTGCCTCCGTGGTACGTAAGGTCGCAAGGTCGCATGTTGGCTTCTTTTTCAATCAATGCGACTCCCGCGACCCGCAGACCTTTGTTTCGTCTTTGCTTGTGTCCCGAGGTTTAAAATCACTTTGATAGCCTGTAATTGGTCTGTCATCATGTCATTCTTATCATGTTTCTTTAATGAATATGACGGATGAACTTGAAGTAGACGCAGTAGCCGCATACACGTTTCTCCGGATTCTAGCGACACTGGCGCGTTGTCCCGGAAGAAAGAACAAGCACGTGGCAGTTGGAAGAGGTGGAGATGGGACATGCAGGTATCCCCACCCCCGATATACGTAGATCTCTTTGTGCATTTTGAAAAAGGGGACAAGCATGCGATGGTGCCAAGTGTACCATGAGTTTGCCATAACGGAAGCGGAATTTCAGGAAGACCTCTGGGATCGGGAGGTATACTTAAAAGTCAAAAGGTCCAAGCTCGCATCTCGGCAGTGCTCATCCGGCCATATTTCCATGTCCCGAAATGATAGGCCGGATCATACAAAAAACAAATCCCAAAGAAGTTCGTGATCCGAGACTGACGAGGCGAGGCTTTCGCAACGCTCGTGAGGCTCAGAGACGCCGCGTCTACTACTCTCCTTGCCTCGGACAGAAGCTTTACGGAGAAGTATGGGGCCGGCTCGCCCATACGGTGGCCCGCGTAGTGGGCACTATCGGGGAAGTGGTGGCTGGAGCCCGACAAATTTAAGAGTCCAAGAAAGGCCCAAGAATATCCGGTGGCACGGCCACGAGAAAAGTATATAAATTAGTAGCCACCATGCTTTGCGTGTACGGTGCCCTCTGACGCCACTACCTTCAATGGAACATGGGCTACTATCATGGAATATGTAACGGCTCTAAACGGCACCCATTTCAAGCCGGGCTGGTATATTGCGACCTCTGTGCATATAAACTTTGTCCTCGGCATCGCGGACGATGGTTGAATTCCTTTGTGACTTTCTATATGGCCTCTTATCTATTGGATGCCATGCGTTCTGCAAGGCTGTATTTTGAGGGATGGGCATTAAGCCGGGATGTACTGTGAGACCCGTGCAGTTCATACCCACAAAACAAAGTGTTATGGGAATCCGAGTATAAGAAGGATATAGAAGACCACTTTCTCAAATATTCATCCCCCGCCTTCCTATTTAGGAAATTATTTGGCCAGAGGCGCCTGCGCATTTCTTGGCGAGCGAAAGGAAACTCTAGGCCAAGTGGCGCATTGGTTTTCCGTTCACTTTGGATATGCTTTCATCGAAGTCTTCGAAACTTGTTCAAGCCACCACGTGCTATGCCTCGCTTTGTTATAGACAAGATGCTTTCGTAGCAGTGTATGTTTCCAAATGTCCTTGGGTTTCTCCAGTGTCCTCTCCAAAGGTAAGAAGATGCGTGGCCTCGCTTACCCCTCACTATCGGTGCACACACAGGCTAGATTTCGTAGAGGTAGCCGAAAGTGAAGAAGAGATTAAAAGTTATCACCTCGGGAGACTTTGAGATCGAACATATGGACCCGAAGAGGATAGTTCCGGGCACCGTCAAGAAGGCCAAATTCCGAAATGGAACTACCTGACGACAAGTAAGGCCCAAGAAGATGAGAGAAGAGCCCAGGTGACGAATGCGGATAGACAACTCGCTCCGAGCGGACTGCGACGATCCGCGTTATCAGACCCTGGGAGGACGTGGGCGCGCAAGTTAGGAGGCGCTTCTTCCTCTGCTAGCTAAAAAGCTCGATCAAAGGATCGCGTCTCGGACGACGCACTCTTCTCAATAGAAAGAAAGCAGAGGCCAAAAGCACGTAAAGAGAGAGAAAAGAAGATAAAAGAGGACGGGGAGAAAGTGCAAGTAAAGAGTTCAGAGGTAGATCGAAGAAGAACGGGCGGAGAGTGCGCAGAAGGAAAAGCGAGGAAAAAGAGAGTGTTGCAGTGGCAAGGCACGTGCACTCAAAGAAAGAGAGCTCGACAAAGCAGAAGCCGAACGCCAAAAGAAAGGTACCAAGCTGCTATATAGGCTCGAGTGAAAAGAGGAAAAGCTAAAATAGAAGCAAATGTGCGGCGAACGCATGCAAGCGGTAAGCGGAAGGAGCATGAGAAGGCGGAAGCCGACGCTCTGCTAAAGCGTGCTCGAGCAAAAAGAAAGAGGAAGGAGAAAGCGATAGTTAAAGAAAGATGAGGGAGGATGAATTGATAGAAGACATCGAGAGGCCTCCCTCGAAAGTACCTCTGAGGCGGCACGAAAAGCTTATGCTCCTCCGATGTCAGTTCTGCAGAGGAGAGAGAGGTCTTCGACCCTCACTCGTGCTCACATTCGACACTCTCTTTTCAAAATCCGGCAGAGAGAAGAGAAGGTCCCTCAGCACAAAATGGATCTCCGCACACATCCACGGTTTGCTGGCTCGAAAAGACATAGTCCTTGATACTAGGACTAATCACGGCTGTTGATTAGCATCGGCACGTATGGCTTTTAGCTGCGGGTTAATGAAGAAAATGTCACCGCGACGAGTAGAGAAATCATTTCTCTACAAAACGGACTACGAGCGACGAGAGGAGCGAGAGAAGAAGGCGGAACAGGAGAGGCTCTGGTGGTGCTGGAAGAAGAGGTGCAACATCTCCTCGAAAGAAGGCTCTCCAGCCAATGAAGTTCCACTTTGCCGGTCTAAAAGAGTGCGATGTAGTAGAGGCGACCGTGAGGCAGTGTGTGTATGGGGAAATGTTCACCATAAAACAAATAGTCGCCCCAGCGGTAAACCGAGCACGAGTAATCTGCGTAGAAGCCTGAGCAACCCTAAGGAAAGCTACTCACTTTGCCTTTAGATGAAATGATGGGCTGAGTACGGTACAATACCCTCAAGTTTCCGAGCATTTTCCTAAGAAGGATTGGATTCATACATAAGATGCCAAAGTCCAAATTCGGATGAAGATGTAATCCAAGGACAAGCTATCCAAGGATTTGGACAAAGTAATGTCTTTCATACGACCACTGATTAGCGAGCATAGACTCAATGCACACTCTTCACCACATTCCTTCGTTAGGGGGATTGAAAGAAAGTAAGACCCGGGAGAAAGTAGATCAAGAAATCCAGTCATTTCTGCACCTGATCAAAGCAGTGCTTTGCGCGCTTCTGAGGTCATGCGCATCACAAAGAAAAATCTGGGTCAGTTTCTTGTCGATTCGCAGTATTGACACAATCTTGCCTCCTTTCAACCGAGATCTCAAAGAAGAAGGAAACTCTAATCCCGAACGCTTTGGAGTGCATGCATCGATTGAAAGAGGAGGTCCCTCTAGTCTCTCCCATGGCATGCACATGCCGGCACACGGCATAGAATTCCTCAAAGGAAAGCAGAGTTTGATGTTCTAGATCTCGCTATTTCGTGCCCATCTCCATAGACTCCGTGGGCAGTAAGTAGCAAGTCGCACTTTCGCTAGAGTCACAGTGTCGCACCGCGAAGACGGGTCACAAGTTGTACTCACTTGGGCCGGGGTCGCAGGGTCGCAGCTTTTCTCCCGAGTCGTGGGGCAACTCGCAACGGCGGCAGGCGAAGAGTCGGTGGAGCCAAAGGGAAAGTGCATTCGACAAAAACCCCTCGGGAAAGTGCAAAGATCTTCTTTTTGGGACTTAAAGAGCTACAGAGCATTGTATTTGAAGATAACACTCTTTTGGCATATGAATAGTCCTCGTTGAAACTCATTTTGGATCTGATGTGTTTTTCTTGGTAGAACACTATGAGTATTTCTTTAGAGTTTGAAACATCTTTTGGATTATTGAGACTGCACTCTTTAATGGCATCATTTTATGCATCATGGTTATCCCGTATGTGTGTGTTAATGGTGTTCGGATTAATTTAGCCTTGCTGAATGGATGTTAATGACTTTGTTTATTAGCATTTCATTTTATCTTTCGTAAAGTAAAGGGGGATCTCGCCATAAATAACTGTCTTTTGTGGTGAAAATCGCCTACAAGCATAACCCTCAAAGATGTGTTGTTGCAACATTTCCTTCAGTGTGCATGCTTTATTATCTATCTTGCTACGCATAGTGTTATATACATGTTTAATGCATCAACCATGTATTTTGTATCAGTGTGAATAAGTGTGTGTCCGCAGTGTTGAAGCAAGTTCTTTTGAGACCAAAGGAAGGTGACCTGAGCGGTAGCCGAACCCACACCCCGGATGGGATCCCTATTCCAAATGGTTCAAGGTCTGATTTGGACTTTCTGCGGGGAGATCCCCTACTGTTGGTCGGAGCCGATTTTCCCCGTCAATGGGGTCGCGCCAGGAGAAGGAGCTGAATGGCGGCCTCACGACCTGCAACTTCAACATTCCATCACAAACTCCCCAAGGGGAGGTCATAAACAACGAAGCCATCCCACCATTGGAAAGATATTCAAGGGATGGAGATGTCGTATTGTGAAATTGCAGGCAGCACACGCTAAGGGCCTTGCGCCCTGGCTACGCAATCTCCTCGGATTTGCGTTGTGCTCCCAATCATGCATATGCAATCATGTAATTCTTGTCCCATACCAGAACCCCGGCGAAAACATCATTTCTCGTAATGGGGCTACGGTGAGCACACGTTTGCGGCGAATCTCATGCTCGAAGAGGCTCGCCGCCGCTGCTCGGCCTGACAGAAACGGGCCACATCCGAACTCCAAGATGGCGATGAGGAAGAGTTCAGCCCCACCGAACCTTTTCTCTGCGGCCCTCGGCCCAGCCAAGCCCAAAGCTTAACATAGCAACCACATGCCCCTCCACCGAGGAAGGTGAGGGAGATAAGAGGCCAAGGGAATGAAAGTTACAGCAACAGAGCCGCGAGAAATGAAGAGAGGCGAGGAAATAGAGTGCCTAACGAGAAACGAAGGCGAGAAATAGAGCACACGCTAGATGGGAGGTAGAGGAGATGGACGCCGAGGCCAAGGAAACCGTGCTCACAAAAAGGCACCCGAACCCAAATAGTCCTCCTGGCCTGTCAGGCCCAGGGATATCTTAGACACTTTCTCTACCATGAAGAGACATCAAGATTAACACTCTCACCGCATGAGGAGAGGCATGACCGCATCAAGGTTCGGGAGGTGGACACGAGCTTGAGTTTAGAAATCACCACGGCGGGCTAAGAGGGTGAAACCATTAGCTCCGTATGGACTAGTCACCATAAAATCTTGCGGGTCCTCTCCCAAGACCTTTCCTAGGCACCCGAAGAAACACCTCCCCAAGTTTGGATCCCGAGAAAAGCACCTTGGCCGAGGATCATATGGCAGCTTTCTCTGCTTTCCTGCAAATCATGCTGAGGTTCGACCAGGATGACGTTACTTGCCGTCTCGTTTACGCATACTCTGTGAAAAAAGCGGCCACTTGGTACCGTTCCCTCCCAAGTGCCTCCATCACATCATGGGACTAGTTTTGATGCGCATTCTTGCAAAAATTTTCGCAGGACCCCTTCCATGCTCCTCACGGAGTTAAGAACCATTAAGTGCCACAATAAAGAGAAGGTGAGAGTATCCAATCGCAGCTTTTCTTACCATTTCGCAGAAACGTTTCCCCAAACCTGAGCACTGGATGACTCTATTAACATTGATTATTATATAAAAGCTCTCCTCAGGGATATTGTCGTCTTTCGTGAAACACGAAGCTCGGTTCCGCACTCGGGCGACCAACTACGCGTGCCGCCCCTCGCTCAGAAAGAGACATGATTTCTATAGGAGCCATAGATCATGAGGGGAGGGAATGACCACTGAAGCGTTCGCAGAAAGTTTCGCCCGCTCACAAACAAAACCGCGTATAAGGATAAGGATGCTTTTGACTTTGAAGGTATAGCGAAGACCCTCAAGCTATGGCTAACAAATGAAGTTCCCGGTCCGAAGAGGAAGGGTATAGAGTCCACATCTAGTGCCAAGGCGCCCTAAGCTCCTTCGGTAAAGAGAAAACGCAACACCAGCTCGACCTCCGTCCAACCCGAACACTATTCCGAACGTTGAAGAGATAGGGAAAAGATAACTTCGTGCTTCCTTCCACGAGGCTGCCCACTCTAAAAAAACATGCACGGTGGATTGGCAGACATTCTTTGCGGTGGTAAACACAGACCTTCGGATGATCAAACCCCGACGTGGGGGAGAATGATGTTTCGGACCATGATGGAGAGTTTCCCCGAGATGTGAAGAAGCGGCATCCTCGCTCTTGCATTCGATGTTATGCGAGGGGATAACCATCTTATAATCACCGATATCAACATGGCAAACAATCCTAAGACCCCACCTATAAGAAACTATAGCCATAGGAGTAAAGGACCGGTCAGCTTGAACCATCCTTTGAGGAGAAGAAAAGGGCTTTCTTAAGGAAAATTCTGTCGCCGAATGAACAACAAAGTACGCTAAAGAAATGCCCACAAATGAAAATACCCGAGCAAATCCCAGAAAAGCAAGTCTCCCCATGGGTTCTACCACAACCACTACCGAACCTAGTCCCCAATCTAATTCCACATACAACATTGTATAGGACATGAAGAAAACCAGAGCCAACATATCCCTCTATGAGCTTGCTCGCACTCACGAACGAACGAGAACTCATTCTTAAAGCCTCTCGCCAATACCCGCTACTAAGCACCGTGAGCAACACTTCCGCGCACCCTAGTCCAAGCAGCGCGTCCATCGCAATGCCATCAGTGCAAATTCCATGTCTACTCCTCCTTTCCTCCCGCGTCTTTGAGAGATCTTCAACTTCAACGTCCATAACTCTGGTCAGTTGACCGCGCTCGCGAACTTCATGCCCCTGTCTCTGCTTTGCAAGCAGAGTCGAACATCCGCCCGCGAAAAGCGATGCAAGGATCATTCAGCTTGGACGCAGGATCTCAAGTGCCGGCCCGTAGGAGACCGGATAACGTCATCATCCACCTCTCGTACCGATTCTCTAGAGTCCACCAATGCATCGACATTGTAGTCGTGGACATTCCGGAAACCTACGTACCTCATTACTTAGTAGGGACTGAGTCCGGCTAAGCTGCAAGGATATTTCGCCATCGACTAGTCCCACCTTTGGGCCCGTCCTACGAGGGTCGGAAGACCAAATTAGGCTAGCACCGAGCCTTATATGAAACATATTGTGACTCGATTTGGATGCTCCTGACGAGCCACTCAGCTTTTGCTTAGGAGGAGCTTGGCATGTGCTTCTCTCGAAGCCATTTCTGGATGTTATCACCCTCCTCAATCTCTAGTAGATCCCGAGACCTAGTTCCGACTCAATCGCTCTTTGCAGAAGATCAATCCACTCCGTCTCACACCAAGGCCCAGAAGTCCCACCCCAACCTACAACCCCAAAGGAGCTAGAAAAATGATGTATGGACGTACTATGACGGTTCCAAAACTCTTGACGCGAGCTAGCAGAGGGATGCATCTTGCTAGACCCTCAAAAAGATTCTTGATATCCCGCAGGCTTGAGTTCCAATGCACAAAGTAATGCATGAATGTGAGCTCACAATCCTCGGACTCAAGAAGGCAAGTATTGGATGGAGGGTAAGTGTGCTTATAAGTTATTGGAGATTCCCGAGATTATCACTCGAAGCTGGTGCACTGCGACCACCATTCATTGTTTCTGATCTCCACATTTGAAGGAGCTATCGGCTGAAGAGGTATGTGGCATCTTATTTCTTCTTTGTGATGCTTTTGGAATTACATACTGTTCTTAGAATGCACAATGTGGCGATGCGTACGGCTAATGTCGTGCTAGATTTACCCCTTTGAGGGACGGTTTTGTCTAACGGAAAGTTATATATAGACCCTGGGTGCCGGATAATGTTACTACCTCCGTGTTTTTGATAATGATAAAGCAGAGATATTGGAGTTTATGCTCAACAACGAAGCTATCTCAAAGATGCGGCAATTGATGAGGGCGGATCACGACCAAGCCTTGCCGGAAGAGAGCGATGACAAAACGTAAGGAAAACGTGCCTAAGGGAATAGTATCACTTGAAAAAGCTCTTCGACCGTAAAACCGGTTTCGCGGCACGCCCAAATACCAAGGTAAAAAGTTCCATTTTGGCACATCGGCAAGTAAATTTGGGGACTCGTAAGAGGACCCGAAGGTTCGTTAACCTTGGGAAAGAGTGTGCCGACGAAGAGACGCGGTGCATTCACCCAACTATTTCGGAAGTATCGAGACGTATTTTTCTTAGACGTATAATGATTTACGTACGTATCGATACAGGATTATTCGAGACGTCATACCCTATGAAGGAGAGGTGTGAAGCCATTCTAACAAAAGCTCGGAGAAAGTACACCCTACTTTGGAACCGATGATCCCGAAAAGAACTCAAGAAAGCTGTTGGATGCACGCATTATTTTTTAAAAGTTCGTCACTGCACGTGGGTATCAAATTTGGTCCCGACGCGGAAGAGTGCGGTGAGATCCGCTGTAGGTGTATATTTTCGGAATTTGAATTCGAGCCTTGAACAAAGCACAGTACTCGTCGCCACCTATGGAACAAATATTGCAAAGGTACGTGTCAACGGATACTAGAAATGTTCTCTTTGTTGGATGGACTTTTCCGTTTGGCTACAACTGTGTGTCGGTAGCCTGAGCCGATTGCAGTTGAAAACTACCTTTCGGACCAAATGGGGAGACATTCGCATTCGGGCGCATGCCTTTTGGATCGATTAACGCGAGGGAAAACTTTCCAACGAGCCATGGATATAGCTTTCGGTGGTTTGATAGGTCGAGTGTGGTAGTCTATTTGGACGACGTCAACGTGTTTTCAGTACTCGGGGTGATCATTTACGCGACCTCCAGCAAATCTTCGAGAGGTGCAGAAGTACGGGATTTCTCTCAACCCGAAAAAGAGCATTTCTCAGCGTGGCGCGAGGGAGACCTGTCGCCACATTATTAAAAAGTAGGCATTGTAGTAGATCCGTAGCCGGCAGCTCTGCCCGTATTTCCTGACAGCGTAAGAAAGCAATGTAATCTTTCCGGGAAAAATCAATTTTGTCCACAAGTTCGTATCGGATTTCACCCGGAATGGTTAGACCTTTGCGATGAGATAAAAAGAATGCAATGTTCAAATGGAACCACGCGAGAGAAGGAGGCATTCGCCAAAATCAAGCAGGCCATAGGCTGAAGCACCTTCTTCAAAGTCCAGGACTCTTTAGCAGAGGCTTCATCCTATATACTTTCGCTTCGTATTCTTCATACATTTTGTCTTTCATGCGCACAAAGACGACAACAATGACGAGTGGCCCATTTCCTTACGCATGATTCTTGCAGTTTACAAAGGAGGCCGAATTAAACCACTTCGAAATCGAGCAGCAAGCCTATGCGGTCTGCTGGGCGATCAAGCATTTCAGACCCTGCGATGCTATGAGGCACCACGTGCTACGTGTTTTTCATCTCCGACACATCTAGCGGTCTCGCTCATTGTTTGTGCGAGCGAGGTAGGCGAGAGCAGAGGCAGAGGACAGCGGCGACATGCCCGCAAGAGTATGATTTAGATTTTAAGCCAAAGCACACACCATTAAAGGACAAGGTTTATGTCAAATGGGCACGCCGGAGGCGGAAAGTTCCCATGGAGTTGAGAAAGAGTGTTGGGAACAAAGAGATCAATATGTACCGGAGCGTACCATGTGCCTCGGCTGAGGTAGCCCCTCTTGGTACTTGGAGATTTCAAGATACCTAGCCCGGGGTACTCTGCACTCGCTCTAGCTCGCCTGGTAAACGCGCGACAAGACTCAAAAAGCGAGAATCTTACCCGGGCTGATCCATGGGAAGATTTTTCAAGAAAACACTAGGTGATGGGGTCATGTTACGTCGCTAGAACACGATGAAGCACATAAAAAATCTCGAGCGAGCACACACGTACGGACTCAGCCGTCATTTTTTCGGGGATACCTACCGCTCCATAAGATAATGCGCGCAGGATACCATTGGCACAAACTAGAGAGACGCGCAAAGCAGGTGTCCGCAAGTGCATCCGCGTGCCATGAGTTTCAGCAAAGCCCGAGAAGCGCGGCTAGCCTCTTCTGTCGGTAGCGATGGGAGCCTTTCTCAATAGTGCTTGGACATCATTGGCAAAATCATACCTCACTCCTCCAAACAACACCGATACATTCTTACTAGCCTACCGATTATTTTGTCGTGGGGCGAAGCTTGACACACCTTTATGCCAAATCAATGATTAGGAGGTAATAGAATTCGTCACTCGTTCCATCATCACCAGGTTTTGCATTCCAACTTCCTTGGTTTTTGATAATGCAACTTACTTTTCATCTTTTAAATTATGTGATTTTTCCCCGAAAATGGTATCGTTCTTAAACATTTGGCAAATTACTATCGAGGAGGCGGTTTAGGCCGAGTCGACTAATAAAAATCTGATCCGCATCATCAATAAGACCCCGCTGTCCGACCGCTCGCTAGCGGCACTAGCCGCCCTTCACTGATGCACTTTTGGGCCAACCGTGTCACGCCTGAGTCTTCCCTGAGGCACCTCTCCTTATTTTCTCGTGCATGGAAAATGAGTTGTTTCTTCCTCCCCACTTATCATGCTCCATCTACATAGGTTGTCCCGGAATGTCATGGTACCCCATGCACCTTGCAAACTCGAATTGGACACCCTACTTTAGTTGGGAGGAGGAAAGGCAAAAAAATCCGGGAGAAATCTCGCCATCCACCAAAGCTGAATCTCGCGATGGTATTGATAGAAAATCCATGCAGGGAATAAAAACTTTTGAGGTAGGGGACCTCAGTCACTGAAAATGGGATAAAGCTCACGAAGAAAAATAAAACATTCCCAGTTCCGGGCACTATGGACGGTCCTTTCCCATGGTAAAGAAAAATTATCCATACGTTTCGTACCGCAAAACCCCTTGAGGGAAAGAGTCGAGATCCTCCCGAGTAAACGGCCATGACTCTCAAACATTATTTCACTTAGCGGCCCTTGGAGGGCTATGTTATCCTTGTACCATAGTTCCAGTTTCATCGGTTGTTGAAACTCAAAGATATATATATATATATATATATATATATATAAATTTGTAAAATGGAAAGTCTTGTCGGAGCTACGCATTTGGCGCAACACGCAACGTGTTCTATGCTGATGGAAGGCCTTTTTCCGACAGACACAAAGGTGGTAAAGGCTTGCTTGTTACCGGCACCTAAAGGCAAAGCAGTATGATCTAACTCAAGTCATCAAGCGGAAGCTCCACTCGGGCAAGTCGGAGAGAGGGTGTCCGCCAAAGTACAGTGCGGTGCGCGTAACTAGATCGAAAGGGAAAAGAGGTACTCCATGTTGCGTCGAGGACATCCAGAAAAACCAAAGTCCCCGGTGCACGGACTCGTCGGTGAACAACCTCTCTTGCTAGCAAAAGTGCGTCCGGGATCCCTCATCCGCCACAAGGCAAAAATTTCCCACATCAACAAGTGCCACAAGCACATCTAAATAAGTGCCCGAAGGCACATCTCACAACTCAGTGCAGCCAGCACACTAATAAAGGTGCAAAGGATTGAGAAAGGCTTCCTATGCGGAGAGGTGATGTATGGCGACTGCCGCCGTACTAACTAGGCTCACGCGGCAATGGAGCACCGTTCACAATTCCTAGGAAGTGACTCCACCCGGGACCGAGAGGTTCACCGGCAGCGGAGCAACACAATGAGGGACAAAATAATCATACCGGATCTTGTAGCTACTTGGATTCCTCCAACCCTCCTCGATACTAGAGACCTAAAGGAATTAAATTTTTGGTTAATTAGTGCCCGAACAAGCCAGCGATGAGCAGCCTGGCGAGGTGCCAAAGCTAGGGCAATGTTAACCTTAAGGTAAAAGAAAACAGCGAGCGAGAGCGCTCTCACAAAAAGCTAACCATCGGCAAGTACGGACCTGCGAGTTCCCTCCAAAGGTGAATCGCCGACTGTAGCCTCTACAACACCCTCCAAAAAACCCCACTTCTCAAAAATTTTTGGAGCCCCTTGAACTTAAAGAAAACCAAGTAAAGAGTTCGTAGGCTAAGTCACAAAGTCGCAAAACTCGACACTTTTAGAAAACCGCGACTCCGCGACCTTCGCGACCCCAAGGTCACAAAAACTCAATTTTCTAGAAAACCGCGACCTCAAGCGATCATGGAGTCGCAAGGTCGCACATCTCCCCTAATCGCGTAAATTGCGACCTTGCGACCTCATTAAATGCCGCACGTGCGACCTTTTTATATAAAGGAGGTTGCTAGGTCGCATTATCATATGTCGCGGACAGAAAACGGCTCGACGGAGTCGGTCAGGCGCGCGATTTTCCCGGTACAGTTTCCTTTCTCTTCTCGATGTTTCCTTCTTGGTCGTTCTTTCTAAACTCGCTGTGCACCGCTTAGCCCTTTAAATTGTACATTTTCTTCAACCACCGGCTATTTTTCTTACTCGAGGTTTTTGTTCTCACCCTCGTTTCCCCCACTATGCCCACCGTGCTCAAAATCATCACCATTGGCCGGCCTTGGCCTTTCATGGCTACTTCTACCCCCAAAGCTAGCCCTTGACTCCATCTCGACCCATTTAGTTTTGCGTTTCTCGAGCTAAGGAAAACCACCTTTGTATACGCCACACCCAAAACCTCTGCGAGAAGCCTCAGCGATGACCTAGTGCACCTCGGCCGACCCAGTCGCAAGGTCGCAAGGTCGGCGAGCTCCGCCTCGTAGGTTTTGCGTACCACAGCGACCCGCGTCAGCCGATGCCGCAAGGTCGCAAGGTCGCATTTTTCTCGGTTTTGATAACTTTGCGACCCAGGCGACCCGGCGACCTAGTCACGAGGTCTCAAGCGTCGCATTTTCACAATCTTTTTCGCCCGCGTTTAGTGACGTGCGATTCCACTGCGGCCCGGTCGCAAGGTTGCAAGGCTGCATGTCAGGCTTTCTTTCTCAATCTCTGCGATCGCGACCCGACAGACATTTGTTTAAATTTTTCTTGTGTCCACACTGCTAAAATCATTGATAAACTATAATTGGTATTTTATCATCATGTCATTCTTATCATGGGATTCTTTCATGAATATGACGGAATGTGAACTTGGAAAGGCGGTACTGGAAGCGTATACTCGTTCTCTCGGATTCTAGTGACATGGCACGGTGCCCGAAGGAAAGAAAAGCACATGGTAGTGGAAGAGGTGGCGATGGACATACTAATATCCCCACCCGGAGTATGCGAGAGATACTCTTTGTACATTTTCTAAGCAGAAGCATGCGGTGGTACCAGAAGTGTTACCATGAGTTCGCACACTGTGAAGCGGAAATTTCTCTGAAAGACTCTCCTGGGATCGGAGGTATACTGAGAAGTCAAAAGGTCCAAGCTACATATTGCAGTGTGCTCATCCGGCCATATTTCCATGTCCCGAAATGATAGACTAGATCATATAGATCCCAAGAAGTTCATGATGGGAGGCAAAATGCGTTGCGAACCAGAGGCTTTCGCAATGCTCGTGAGGCTCGGAAGCCCATGTCTACTACTCTTTGCCTCAACAAGAAGAAAAATGTACGAGAATGAATTGGGCTCTTGCCCATGCTGGGTCGTAGCTCAGCACACGTCGTGCGAGGGCAAGACTGGCCCGGCAAATTTAAAGTCAAGAAAGACCAAGAATGTCCGGTGGCCATCACACGAGAAAAGTATATAAATTAGTAGCCTCCATGCTTTCTGCGCGTGCACGGCGCGCCCGACACCCGCCTGCCTTCAATGGCACATGGGCTACTATCATGGAATATGTAACGGTGCCACTGGCACCCATTTCAACTAGGCTAGTATATTGATGACCTCCATGCATCCTGAAGCTTTTCCTCGGCATTGGCCCTAGATGAAGGAATGCATTTTGAGTTCTATATGGCCTTCTGATCTATTGGATGCCGCCTGTGCAAGGCCGAACGTTTTGAGGGTGGGCACATAACTCCGGAATCCCACGCGTACCCAGTGTCCATTCATCTACAAACCAAAGTGTTCTAGAGTCCGACGATAAACAGGGTCTAGAACCACTCTCTAAATATTCTCATCGCCCTATTCTGGCAAATTATTTGGCTAGGACGCCTTGCATGTTCTCGGCGAGCGGAAACTCTAGGCCAAGTGGCGCATTGGTTTCCGTTCCCATCGGATATACTTTCATCCGAGTCTGCCCGGCTCGTCTCGAAACGGCTCCCACATGATATGCTCCTCGCTTCGTTATAGACAAGATGCTCATACGAGAGGTATGTTTCCAAATGTCCTCGGAGTTTCTCTGAGTGTCCGTCCAAAGGTGAGAAGAAGCCTTGGCCCGCGCTACCCCTCACTATCGCAAGTGTGCGTACATAGTTAAAGATTCGAGAGAGGTAGGGGTTGAGAGGAGAAGAGATTAAAAAGTTATCACCTCGAGGGCTTTAGAGTACCGAACATACGGCCGGAGAGGATAGTTCCCGGGCTCCTGCAAGAAGGCCAAATTCAAATGGAACTACCGGCATGTAGAACACCTAGAAGAAGATGAGAAGAAAGCTGGTATAATGCAGATAGAAAACTTGCTCTCGGGGTGGACTCTCAGCCAAGAGGATCCGGATGATCAAATTTTGGAGGACAAAGAGCCGTAAGTTAGGAGGTAGAAAGCTTCTTCCTCTCTGGCTAAAAAGCCGGACCAGCACTGTGGCGCGACACCTCTTCTCAACAAAAAGAAGTAGACGCCAAAGCACAAAGGCGAATAGAGAGGAAAAGAAGACAAAAGAGGATGAGGAGAAGTGGCAAGAAGAGTTCAAAGGAAGATCAGGAAGAACGGCCGAGGAGGCCCGGAAGGAAAAGCGGGAAAAGAGGCGCGAAAGCGCGGCGCATTAGGCACTCCAAGAGAGAGCTCGACCGACGAGAAGCTAAACGAACAAAAAGAAAGCGAGACCACGCTGCGCACGTGTACCGAGCGAGAGAGGAAAGCCGAAATAAGAGCAGCGGTGCAAAAGCGAAACGCATAGCGGAAGGAAGAGCATGAGAAGGCGGAAGCCGAGCGCCAACAAAGGGAAGAAGAGGAAAAGAAGAGGAAAGAAGAGAAGGAAAAGAAAGAAGAAAGGTGAGGAGGATGAATTGATAGAAGACATCGAGATGTCTCCCCTCGAAAGTACCTCTAGGCGGTACGGGAACCATGCTCTCCGATGTCACTTCCCCCCGTGTAGGAGGAGGAGGCCTTTGACCTCACCGAGGCTCACATTCGACCAATTCCTCTTTCAAGAGAAGAGAAGGTCCCCGGCACAAAGTCCTTCCGCCACATCCATGGTTGCAAGCTGTAAAAGACATAGTCCTTGATACTAGGACTAATCCCGTGATGATAGCATTGATAGGCACGACTTTCGCCGCGGCATCGGAAGAAAATGTCTAACGAGAATGAGTAGAGAAATCATTTCTACTACACGAGTACGGAGCTGACGTACGGAGCAGCGAGAGAGGCGTAGGCAGCACGGGAGAGGTCGGCATTGGAAGAAGAGGTGCAACAACTCACGAAACAAGTGCTCTCGATCCAATGAAGTTCCACTTGCCATTGTAAAAGAATGCGATGTATTAGAGGAAACCATGGGCGGTGTATGGGGAAATGTTCACCATAAAACAAATAGTCACCCCATCGGCAAGAGCACGAGCATAAACTAGGCGGAAAGCACGAGCGAGCTCAAGGAAGCCTCGGCACCGTAGATAAAATGATGGGCTTGGACAATACAATACCCCTCGTTCTTTCACCGAGCATTTGCCTCAAGAAGGATTGGATTCATACACAAGATGCCAAAGTCCAAATCTGGATGAAGATGCAATCCAATGACAAGCTATCCAAGGATTTGGACAAATTCTAATGTCTTCATACGACCACATCGATCGAGCGGCATAGACTCAATGCACACTCTTCACCACATTGCTTCGTTAGGGATTGGATGAAAGTAAGACCGAGGGAGCAAGTAGATCAAGAAATCCAGTCATTTCTTGCAGCCTATCAAAGCAAGTACGCTACCGCCCTTCGAGGTCGCAGCATCACAAGAAAATCGGGCCGGTTCTTGTCACGCGCCGGATTTATACCAAGCTCGCCTCCCTTTTCAAACCCGGATCTCACAAAAAGTAGGAAACTCCTAATCCTGAATGCCTCCAGAGTGCATGCATCGGTTGAAAGGGGAGGTCCCTCTAGTCTCTCCCATAGTCGACGAATACCGGACTGCCGGGACTTCCTCTAGGGAAAGTATATTGATGTTCCCGATCTCTCTCTATTTCGTGCCCATCTCCACGACTCGGTGGCGATGGAGTCGGCGAGTGTTGCACTTCTCACTCAGGTCGCGGATCGCATGCTTGCCAAATAGGTCGCAAGTCGCACCGCCAAATAGGTCGCAAGTCGCACTCACCGGCCGGTCACGTCACAGTCTGGTACATCGGTGTCGCGGGCAACTCAGCGGCGGGCGGGCGAAGAGTCGGGATCCCAAAGAAAGTGCTGATCTATAAAACCCCTCACGGGTAAAGTGTAAAGATCTTCTTTTTTTGGGACTTAAAAGCTACGTAGCATTGTATTTGAATATAACACTCTTTTTGGCATATGAATACAAATACCTCAGTTGAAACTCCTTTTGGATCTCGATGTGTTTTTCTGGTGAAAACTACGATTATTTCTTTACGAGCTCGAAACATCTTTGGATTAATGGGAACTGCACTCTTTAATGGCATCATTTATGCATCATGGTTACGTATGTGTGTTAATGGTGTTCGATTAATTACTTTGCCGAATGGATGTTAATGACTTTGTTTATTAGCATTTTCATTTTTATTCTTTTATAAAGTAGGGATCTCGCCATAAGAACTTTTTCTTTTGTGGTCGAAAATCGCCTACGAGCATAACCCCAAAGATGTGTTGTTGACAACATTTCCTTCGACGTGCATGCTTTATTATTCTATCTTGCTACGCGCGTAGTGTTATATACATGTTTAATGCATCAACCATGTATTTTGTATCATGTGAATAAGTGTGTATCCGTAGGTTCGATCGAGTTATTTTGAGACCCGAAAGAGGAAGGTGACCGAAGCGCATCCGGACCCACACCCGGATGGGATCCCTATTCCAAACGGTTCAAGGTCCGATTGGGACTTTCTACCAGGGAGATCTACCGTTGGCTGACGATTTTCCCCGTCAACACCTGAGAAGGAGGATGGATCTCGATGAAATCCCAAACCCCACTGCGAAAAGGGGCGCTTACCTCAATAGGTTTTAAGTGGCAAAGGCGTAATTTCTATCTTCCTTGAAAATGCGGCACTCATGGAAGCCCTTTGGCCCATGCTTTTACATACACATCAGCAAACAATGTTGGCCAATAGTACCTGCTTTCCTCAAAATATTATTGGCACGGTTGTTTTCCAAAAATAATGACCCCCGCAGTCTCCTTTATGGAAATCCTCCATTACCTTCTTCGCTTCTTCCTCCACCAAACAATTCAATAAAACACCACCTGGATCTTTCCAATAAAGTGCAGAATTCAAAATACAAAATTTTGCAGCCTTCAGTTTCAAAGTTCTACCTTTGTTTCTAGTCATGCCGGGTGGTGATGACAAATTTTGAAGAACATACACGATATCTGAATACCATGGGGAAGCAACAAACATTTCCGATACCTGAAGTGGAGAATTCTCCTCATCCTCATCAGACATAGCAGCAATCAGATTTATGTCTAATGCATGCAAATTCGATTCAGCCATAAGCTTCGCCAGCCCCTGTCCCTTGATAAGCTTCGTGGGCCTTATTTCCACATCATATTCCAGCAAAGCTGCAATCCACTTGCCACGTCTTCCTTCCGGATCAGTCTGTACTAAAACATCTTTCACGACAGCGTTAGGAACATAAGCCAAAATATGGGAATGCAAAATGTATACCTGTAAATCCTTCAATGCTTTTACCAGTGCCAGAGCTTGCTTCTCAATGATGTTGTACTTCAAGGCTGCGTCTCTAATACTTCGACTGAAAAACGCTATGGGCTTCTCATGTCCATCTCTTTTCTGCATTAACACAACTGCCATGGTATGCTCCGAAGCAAAGGAAAACAAAATAAAATCTTGGGTGTAATCCGGGCTGATTAACACCGGAGCTGAAGATAGTGCCAACTTCACCAAATTAAAGGACTTTACCACCTCTTCAGTCCACTTCACTTGGCTGTCCTTTTTCAGCATATTTGTTATTTCTCTTAAATGTTCAGCAAGGTTAGGGACAAAACGACGTAAAAAGTTCATCTTACCATTAAAAGACTGAATCTCCTTCTTGTTCCTGGGAGGGTCAATTTGCTGAATTGCTTCAACACGTGCTGGATCAATACGAATGCCATCTTTTGAAATAATGTGACCAAGTAATTTTCCCTCATCCATGGCAAACAAGCTCTTTTTAGGATTAAGCGAGACACCATATTTTCTGCACTTTTGAAAAACAACTTTCAAGTGATACATATGCTCTTCATCTGAATTGGAAAAGACCGTCAAATCATCAAGGTATATAACAAGGAAAACATCTTTCTCATTCGCAAAAGCCATGTCCATCGCCCGCTGAAAATTCGCGCCAGCATTCTTCAAACCGAATGGCATCTTGGCATAGTGGAATGTCCCCCACGGAGTGGTGAACATTGTTTTGTCACGGTCGTCCTCATGGACCAAAATTTGGTTATATCCAGAATAACCATCGAGTAGTGACATGCGAGATGCTCCAACTACTCGCTGCAGTATATGATCCATTTTGGGCAATGGATAATTGTCCTTCAATGACACCTTGTTCAAATTTCTGAAATCAATACACAATCGAATCTCACCTGTCTTTTTCCGCACTGGCACCAAATTTGAAATCCAATCAGAAAATATGATGGGAACAATGATTCCTACTTTGTACAGTCTGTTTACCTCCTTCTCAATCGATGGCAGCAACTTCGGGTTGATTCTTCTTAGCTTCTGTCTGAAAGGCTTCTGATTAGGCTTGATTGGGATAGTGTGCTGAATTATATTGGTGTCATACGTCTTTAAATCTGAGTAATCCCAAGCGAAAGAATCATCAAATGAAGACAACAAACTCACATATTTAGCCTTTACCTCCAGTGGCAATGATTTGGATAACTTCACCATCTTGGGGTCTTCAGCTGTTCCAATATTTACATCTTCAACTCCTTTTTCAGTCGGCCGTAAGGTTGGTTTCTTGGCCACATCATCCTGATCGAAGAGCTCTTCTAAAGGTATCAAACCTTTAGGAATAACGTTATCTTTCAGCTGCAACACTTCCATTTGATTGACTTGAACATCATCACCATCATCATATTCTACATCAATTGAGGTATCTTTGAACTTCCCTTTATTTTGCAGAAAATCATTAATCTCATCATCATCTTGGAAAAATTGCCAACATCTTTGATTATCCGGGACGGTAGGACGGTGCTTCACATGGATTTTGAAATTATTACTTGAATTCATTGGGATCTTCAAGTTACTTGCTGTCTTAGCAAGTGCATCTACAATTCCATTTTGAATGCGAGGAATACAAGTCAAAGTATAATCTGAAAACTGCTTCAAAATATCCAGAACAGCATTACGGTAAGCCCGCATTCGGGGATGTTTCGTTTGATATTCACCCTTTACTTGCTTAATCACCAATTCGGAGTTTCCATAGACTGCAATTCTCTTAGCATTCAGCTTTCTAAGAATTTTTAGGCCAGCAATCAGAGCTTCGTACTCAGCCTCATTGTTCGAACAATCGAATGCTAATTTGTAAGAACATACCCGTACATTGCTCGGTACCTTGTTTGGAGCGGAAAAAGGACTGCGTACCCAAATACCAATTCCAACACCATAATTTCCCACTGCACCATCGAAATCCATGGTCCATAGACCCTCTTCATCATCTTCTAAGTGCTGAAATTGTGCTAGCTCTATTTTTTTCTGCTTGCTATCCACTATCTTTAGTTGATTGCTCAACTGTGCTTTTCGGTTTTTGCCTTTCTTTCTGCAAAACTTCTCTGAAATTCTCGGTAATCTCTGGAATATCTTCTGCTTGAACTAACTGACTATCTACATCATTGAAACTATCGGAAAACAAAACAAAAGACTCTAGATCTGTATGTACATAATTAATCGGATGATTAACCGGTTTCTCCTTGGTTGTAATCATATACTTCATTTTTTGTTCCCGGTACAACTTTCTCATTTGGCCAAACACGGGAATCGTCGCATAGGAGAAATCTAATTGTAATGTCCCTTTCAATTTTTCTCCCCAAGATCTGGAAAGCAACATACCAAATCTCGGAGGAATGTCTGCTACAACAACGTCCATCAAAACATTCTTTGTAGGAATCTGATCCAAACTTACAACCAAGTCTTTAATGAGCCCAATACATCTCACTTTGCTAGAATCAAATGAATAAAGATCATGGTACTTCCTAGTGATGTCTAAACCCAACTTCTCCATGATTTCTTTCGGCATAAGATTATGGGAAGCACCGGAATCGAACATGGCATTATGCAATACAAACTCATGCAATCGAAGACTGATATAAAAAGGAGGCACTTCGCTGTCCGGAGACTCACCATCTAAAGCTGGCCCAAATATCAGTTCAGGTTGATCATCCTCAATATTCACCATCTCAGACATGGGATCAAAATTCAAAATTCTAGAAACTTGACCTTTATAATTGTTGTTCCTCATTAGTTTAGTCAAGGGAATGGATACCTTTAATTTAGAAATCTCATTCTCCAAACTAAAGGCTGAAGTATTTTTGATCTCTTTGGCTGGAACATCTTTATTTTTAGCCTTCTCCCTCGTTGTATTTGGCTGATTTGATTTTTCTGCTGATTATGACATGGTGGCAGCGGGATCAACTATCTCTTTTGCTTTCTTTTGTGCAACAGGTGAATCGTTTTTAGGTGTTGAAACTTCCTTTCTCTTTTGGATTGGATTGACAGGCACATCTCTGTTTCTGAGAGAATATTGCTTCTGCTGGGCTGACAATGCATTCATATAACCTCTCTGATACTCATCCGACTCTTCCTCAAGAGTTGCATCATTAGCCAAGATAAAATCCTCATCTCTTTGTACCACTGAACTTTATGCATACTCCGCATCTTCGGTGATATAAATGGGAAAATCATCAGGAGTAAAGAAATGATTTTCCTCCCCTACTACATCATCTTCATCATCTGAATCCTGACCAACAAAATTCTGCTAAAGAGGTGTCTTTACTTGCTGCTGGACTGCTGGTTCTTGTGCTCACTGTTCTCGTTGCTTAATCCTGAATTGTGGCTACTGCTGACCACGGAAATTGGGATTTCGAATCTGCGGTTCGGGCTTATCAAGTGTGAGATTTTCAATCATTCTTTCCACTTTACGAAGTATCTGATCTGATGTAGATGTAGAAGCTTCTTCCTTTATTACCACTTTCTTTTCTGCTTTCAATCTAGCTCTCTTTTCATTCAAGTTTGCCTCAACACTCACGGAAATGTTCTGCATGTCCTCTAAGGTGGGTGGATCTATATCTCGTAATGAATAGGCCATCTCCGAATCAAAACCATATGGGAATTTTAACAAAGCTGACTTCTTAGAAGGCCTCAAATCATCAGGAATAGCATTATAAATTGCATTAAATCTGATAATATAGTCTTGGACGGAGTCACCAGGATTGCGCTTGATCTTGGTATATTCAGAAGGGATTTGAAGCGGATCTTTCTTCATTTCCCACCGATCTAGAAACTTTCTCTGAAGCTCTTCTAATGTATTAATACTTCTGGGTTGCAAAGCTCTGAACCACTTGCGTACCTCACCTCCAAAAGTTTGCATAAACAATCTCATGGTGACATTCTCTTCATCAATTTCATGGAGATCAAAAAAGTCTGTCATTCTATCAATATGCTGCTGAGCGGGCACACTTTGAGGAGTACCATCAGACAAAGGGATTTTACTCTGATAATCAGCGAGCATGGGATCCAAGTTCTGCGGCAAGACAAGAGGTGCGAATCTAGTAGCCATTGCTCTTGGTGGATTTATGATCTGTCTTGGAGAAACGGGTGGAGAAGGAGTAGTAGATGTATGAGGTGTATGTGGTGGAGATGGAGGAGGAACTATTGCAGATTGCTGATCAGAAATAGATGGTTGCATGGGAATGATAGGAATGAAAGAAGGTTCAGCATGAACTTGTGAATTAGAAGTAACTGCTGATGGACCAAGAGTTTCAGAAGTGGATTCGGTAAACTCAGGAATATTCGTTGCCACAATAGTCTGTCCAGGAGGGCTGGTCAATGGTCGGCTGCTCAAGCGGCACCATTTCTAAGATGTTTTCTGTTGATCATATTTTCATTGTACATATCATTTATTTCAATTTCATTGCAACTGTGCACTGTAGTCTTTTCTTCAGTCTAGGGCCCGAAGTGAAGGCTATAATTCTAAAGAAGGATTTCAGTTTTGGTTTGAGTCTATTTAGTCGGTTTGGTTCAGTCATTTATGTTTTAAAAGTGAGTTAGTTTGAGTCAAAGTTTGAGTCAAATAAATTGAGTCAACAGTCTTGAGTTTCTTTGTCAAAATAATGGATTCCATAGCCCAATGGACGAAGGCACTGTCTATCTTTCCCAGAGATCTGCCATTCTTGGCACCTCCAAGGAGCCACCATCCCCATTGGAGCCAATGTTAGAGTCGGTCTTTACATCCCTCCGTCAGAGATCATTTCTCTTATTGAATTTCATTTTTAGGTGTCTCATTCAGCCCATTAATCTGCATTCTGTTAGGGGCATGCCATTATCTGACGGAAGGGCTTTGTTCTCTCATTTTCCCTCATGTTTGTACCTGCTGGGTTGGTCAAAATTTATCAAAATTCATCAAAGTTGAGTTCATGTCATTTACATTCATAGATGGTATTTTGGTCAAAAAAGAGTCATTTCAATTTCTAGGTCTAGGGTTTGGTCTTCAGAAATGTTAAATAATGCCCGCAGGCCATGAGGATGTCTTCAATAAGTTTTCATTTCAAGATCTTCATCGTCAATAATGTTCAAGGATGTTTCTTCTTCAAAAATCTCTTTTGAAGAAGAAATCATCAATTTTTTTTGTAATAAATCTATATTTTAAAGTTTTTCTGCCATGAAATACCTAAAAACCAGACTCTGGTCTTCCTTTTCCGAAGTTCAATGCCACCATTCCTGCAAAAATCAACCAAGAAAACATCATTTCCAGCTAGAAAGTCAGTGAGGAAACAAAAAAAAAAACAGAGTTGTATTAAAATGTGAAAAAGTGCCGATGATAAACATTACAAAATGGGTTTTGTGAGAAACAAAAATTGAATCCACCACTATAAGACATTTTCATTTGTTTTGAAACATTCATTTTCATCCAAGAAGATCGATTGAAGTCGATTTGAGTGGTGAGAGGGCGAATTGTCATTTCGAAAACAAAGACTGTGTTTGCAAGTCTGCGCGGCACATTGGGTAGGAGCGCGGCGCACACAGGCTGCGTGACGCATTGGGTGGTTTTCCACAGTGCAATTTTCCTCTGGCGCGGCACACCCACATGACGCAGCGCACTGGGCTTGTGCGCGGCGCATAGAGCCTCCAAAGCCAAATTCATTTCCGCTCCATAAAAACTCAATTCGGTTCAGCTCATTTTTCTCCAAGTAAGTTGACAAAGCCTGTTCAGTTATTTTAGTCATGTGTGGTGTGGTTTATAGGCGAAGACATTAGAGTTTGGTTGGTGAAAGAATAAACCCTATACCCATATTAAAATCTGCTCTCTAGGGTTTGAAAAGAGGTGTTGAAATTTGATTATTGGTGCTTAAAACTCCCACCCCATTTTCATTTGTGCTCTCATCACTGTTATCATACTTTTATTATATTGTTATCATAATCCCTTCTCCTATTTCCGCTATCCCATATCCCTTATACCCTTTGTTCCCATGTTTTAATCCTCAAACCCTATCACTTGCCATCACTTCCCTCCCTTCATATCATTGATAAAATCCTCATTTCCAAAACATTCAAGGACTGTCTCTATATCCTTGATTTCACTTAACCCAGGTATATTTTGCCATTTCATTTACTCTTATTCCTAAAAACTACCCCCATCACTATCACCCATTCATATATCACTTATAAAGTCTCCAAATCCCAAAGTTCCCCAAGTAGTAAGTGACTGTCCTTTCACTCCAAATTCACTTGTCAGTCTATTGTATTCATTGTGACATTTCCTCACAGCCTCTCATTACATATGTGGCACACTTGGTATTGAAAAACAAACTCTTGTTTTCACCACATACATATCAGCATAAACACCTTGTTTTCAGCACCATGTCAGAGACAAATTCATCATATGAGCAGGGATATGAGCAAGACAGTGACTCAACCACTAAGCTAAATGTACCAAGGAGGTATCATAAAAGTGGCAGGCACGTCAGAGAGGAGCCCACTTCTTTGGCTCAATTGCAGGCCTGTCCACTTGCAATGACATGCTTTCAGCAACATTCATGTTTTCGATATTGTGAGATGATATCTCAGATTCAACACCATTCAGAGTTGGTTCACTTATTTGTTCTACAGTTGCATGATGGTCATGTAAACCTTGCTGGAGTGAACTTCACTTGGACTCCAGAGACCATTTCTGAGGCAACCGGGATACCAAACATAGGTGAGGAGTGGAATAAGAGACAGTAG
This sequence comes from Pinus albicaulis, assembly GCA_034641835.2. Taxonomy (NCBI): domain Eukaryota; kingdom Viridiplantae; phylum Streptophyta; class Pinopsida; order Pinales; family Pinaceae; genus Pinus; species Pinus albicaulis. The sequence goes on from JAXQQM020076173.1 coordinate 100,752, forward strand.
CTGGATAGAGCATATTATGAACCTTACATCAGGCCTGGATATTTGAGGCAGCTCAGCAGGGTATTCCCCTTCTGGTTTCTGAAGGAGTCCTATGCGCCATTAATGAAACTCATCATTAGATACTTCAGCTGTGAGGGTAGATTCTCACGCCTTTATGCATACCATATTAGAATTTTGATGCATTTCAGGAGAGTGCGACTGATGAATATTCCATACTTCATGTGCCAAAAAATAGAGTGGATGACTACCCTTGTGCAGAAGAAGACTCGAGAGCAGCAACATAACAACATTTATCATTATGCGCTAATTAAAATCATTTTAGTACATCAGCTTGGATTGCAGGGCATCGCATGGGATGAGTTCATTTCCCGTGACTTCTTTGCAGCCCCTCAGCCTCCTCCAGAGATTGTACACGATGCAGGTGAGCCTTCGCATCAGTTTGAGGTTCCTGAGACAGAGCCTATCAGTGTTCCAGTGTGTGTTACCTATCATAGAGGCCATAGAGCCTTATTTGCAGTAGCACGACGAGTATTATCTCCGCCCAGGGTGGAAGGGGTCTCGTTATCATCAACAACAGTGCGAGTACTATCTCCACATGTCGTGGACGGGGTCTCGCCTTCTACATCAGCATAGGTACAGGACCAAGGCAAGAAGCCTATGCACGATGAGGGCCCTTCAGGAGGCCAAGACACTGATTTTATACTCATCGATGTTGATTCGAGCTCTCCCAGCTCAAAGCTGAAAGAGATCATCAAGGAGCAAAAAGCTGAGATCAACACACTGACTGAGAAATTGCAGAGAGCTCAGTGGGTTATAAATTACTTAGAGCAGCGGAATAAACAATTGGAGGATCAGCAGACACTCATAGAGTTGCGGCAAATCCGCGAAGATCGTGAATTGGCCCAAAAGAGACCAGGTGACATGACACCATTTGAGCGGGAGACTTGCCTTACGAGCGTCAACATTCATCTTGAGAAACTGTTGGCGAAGGCTAATAGGGAAAAATAAATGCTCAGACATATGAAGAACCACTATTGGGCCCGCACACACGTTTGCAGAGCTAGGATGAAGATCCTGAAGGCGAGGTTGAGAAGAGCACTGAAACGTCGGAAAAAGCCTGATCCACTCCGAATCTTGGCCGAAGCTTCCTTGGCTAAGCATGAGACATGATGGGAGACCTTCACCCCAAATTTCAGCAAATTTGGAGAAAATTTTTTCATTTTTGAAAATTTTGGTTGCAAAACAGGTTTTTCCGCCCGACGCGTCACGCCACACGACGCGCGCTTATGATTGGGACATATTCTGGAGGAAAACTTGATATTTTTGGGTTTTTGATGGTAAATTATGCATGCTGAAGGATGGATGAGATATTTCATAAATTTCTGGGTGGTCTTAAAGGTCAAAAACACTCCAAAATTGGCCTTTCTGCCACTTTTTGCACCAACAGGAACTAGTCTTGGGAGATTGCAGTTTTGGAGGGGCAAGTCACATCCAAATCCAAAAATCATACTTGGGTTGGATAGCAGAAAAATAGGGCTTTCCAACGAGCTATCATGAGCTCGATTTGGACTTCAGGAAGTGCCCAAAAAACAGGCTCAAAGTGGCGAGATGCATTGAGTTTTTGGGTGCGGCACATAGAGGATTTTGGTCTAATTTTTACTTTTCAGCTCAGAAATTCGGCCAGTTTGACTAGTTTCACTTTTTGATGTAATTTTTTATCTATATTGATGTAATTTTATGGCTATGATGTAATTTTGGCTCATATTTACTTGTTCTAGAGGATTCATTCACTAAAAAGTGAAAATTAAATGAATGAATCAGTTTCCTTCCTTATAGAGGCAAGTTTGTTTGGCTGCCTAGATTTCAGTTCCATGTTTAGAATTGGTTGAAACAACTCCTAGAAGGATGAGCTCGACCCCTAGAGGCATGGGAAGGGGTTAGGATGGTCTATATATTGTATTTTCTGAGACATTTTCAGGGTTGGACTCTTGGGAAAAGTTTGGCACCTCATTGTATATCCATTTTCAGTTTTTGGCAAAGGAAAGACCAGAGTTTTGCAGCACTTGTTGGGATCCTTGTGGCTTCTAAGTTTTGATGATGTTCTTCTCATGTTATTGTAAGTTTCATTAATGTTATATGTATGCCATTTCCCTTCTCTATGCTTCTGAATTAAACAAATGAGTAATTGAGGTAGAATTCATTGATTTGCTGGTGCTCTGCCTTAGAATTTTGTTTAGTTTTGTATGTTTTCATCAATTTGGAGAGGATCCTTGCAATCTCGGTTTAGGAAAGGATCATACAAATCATTCCATTACCAACCCATTAGTTATTAGGAAACTGGTCCTATCAATCCAGTCGAAGCCACCATACCAAACGGATAAGGATTTGTCCTAAGGTCCCGACCGAGCGGTTTTCCCCCAATGTTTGAAGCAGTGATTTTTGAGCCTTCAACAATCGGCTAGGATTATATTGTGACCACATGGACTCCTATATATAGAAGGAGGATTTTCCATTTTTATCATCCAATAATTGTTAATTTATGTAATGTAAAGGATGTTTCCCCCTCACAGTAGCTTATTTCTAATGTGTTGATCTCTCTTTTCTTATATTTTTGGAGTTGGTTTCATAACATTTGGTATCAGAACTCTAGACTCTAGGGTTTCGCTGCTCCAAACAAGTCATCGTGGAATTTTCGCTATAATTTTTTTCTATGAAGTTTCAGAAGCTAAAAAATTTATTACGAGAAGCGTAAATCCTGAGGAAATTCTTGTAAAAATTTCAGTTCTTGGTTCACAATACTTTCAAAGATATGATCCATGGAATTTAGGGTTTGTGCAGGCTCCCAAATTTCATCTAAAAGAGGTGACCTTGGGAAAATCGTCATAACTCTCTCTCTGAGCATAAGATTGGAATTCTGTAAAAAGCGGCCAAAATCACATGGAATGTAGCTTCCTATGTAGAAATTTTAGAGATGAAGGAGGAAATAGTGACACCTGCATGCCGTACAAGTGTGCTCTACTGAACTAGTCCATAATTAGGTCATTGCGGGAGATTGGGCATAAATTTGCCTTCAAGCATCTAAATCATGTCAAACCTATGGAATTAAAAAGAGTATTCAGAGGGTTACTACAGGACCAAATTTTAGATACTGAAGATCTGAAATCACAAAGATAATTGAGTTTCAATATCGAGCTCCTCAAAAGCAAGAAAAGGTGTGTATTTTTGTTTTTCAAATTGCATAAGTCTTCCTTGAAAAATTTGTTTGAAGCGATTACAAGGGCATATTGAAGCATATATATCAGTATTCAGTTCTAAAATTCCCCCTAAAAATAGGTCAACACACATCAAGCCCTTAGAATACTCTACTATGACTCATGAAGATGAAGAAGTGCAACATGATATATAAACATTAAAAGAGAAACTACACCAAATTTCGCTCTTCCATAGAGAAAAAAAATGAAATGGAAGTTTTAAGGAAAGGCATGGAAGCTATGTGGATGGTTTGAAGAAAGGTGTGGAAGCTAATATGGATGTTTGAAGAAAAGAGTGGAAGGTAAGATAGATGGTATGGAAGAAAAAATGGAAGGTTTGAAGGAAGGTTGGACAAATTTGATACAAGAAATTATTCCTAATGGAAAAAATATAATAGAGTAAACTCATGATGAGAGAAAAATAAATTTTAGTCATGATTTCATAAACTCTAATGTTTGATGGAAGACCCACCATATGCCAAAGATTGATATGAGGAATTTTGATGGCAAGGATACTGTAACATGGATACTATAGATGGAGAAATATTTTGATCTCAATAATGTGAAAAACACACAAAAGGTACGCATTGCAACTTTATATTTAGAATAAAATACACTTGTTTGGTATCATTTACTCCCCTAAAAAAAATTGTCAATTGGTCAATTTTTATAGAGGAAATTATAGCACATTATGAGCATACAGAGAGAAACACCTTTTTTTGCCAATTGATAAATCTCAAACAAAAGGGTTTAGTGGTGGCGCACATTGAGGACTTCCAAAAATTGAATATAAGGGTAACTGATATTCTAGAGGAACACATGATTGATGTCTTCATAGGGAATTTTAAGCATAAAATCCAACATGAGGTTCATGTTTGGGAACCTGATTCATTAGAGAAGGTATTCAATTTCGTAAGAAAAATTGATTGTAAAATTATGGTGACAAGGAAGCCTACCATTCACATCTACAAAGATGGAAGTGTTTGGAAAAATACTAAAGGGGGGGGGGGGGGGTGAATTAGTATTTAGCTCTTACTGAAAACTTTTTATTTTTCCTTTTTCTAATTACCATACGCTACTTTACTGAACCCAACTCGTGTATACACGCAGATATTCTTAACAAAACTTGCGTATTACCAGAGATCCCATTATGCAGATAATTCTTTACTTAGATCCTTGCATTTATTCATTCATCAGATGTTTATATAGCAACAGACATGTGCAGTAATAACAGAATAAATCATCACACATGAACACCAGGATTTTAGGTGGAAACCCAAGTCGGGAGAAAACCACCGCTGCCGTTGTCTCAGCCTTCAATATTTTATTATAGAGAAAACATCTTACAACCATGTACTGGCGCAGACTCATACCAGCACGCAGGCACCCACCTGCAGAAGGCTACAACCTTCTCTCGTTTACCAACCTCTCCTGGAAGGGAGCTACAACCCCCTGCTCTCGTTTACCAGCCTCTCCTGGAAGGGAGCTACTACCCCCTGCTCTCGTTTACCAGCTACCACTGGAAGGGAGCTACTACCCCCTCACTAAAGGCTTCGACCCTCAGCACTACTGCAGACCATGTTTCATCAATTTTCATACTGGATCAAACAGCTTCAACACAACCCTTCACTTAACATCAACAAACATACTTTTCCCAATACTTCAAATAGAACAATGAGACCACTGTAACCAAAATATCAAAAATAAACCAGGCTTCAGAATAGATATGCAGATGTAAAATCAACCCTGAACATTCATTGAATCAAATATCATACACTACTTCTCTTTACTGAAACCGCGTGTATACGCGCTTCCCTGCTTACCAACCTGCGTATGCCTCTGTGCATAACATGAAATGCATACGCCACTTCTCTTCACTGAAGACGTGTGTATACGCGCTTCTCTTCGTATCAACTTGCGTATAATTCTGAGAACACTGATTTTCAGAATTTGATCACACTCAGATTGAAATCAGATTTCTGTTCAGACAATCTATCAACCATGCAGAACTATTTAAACAGTCATTCTTCCTTCATTGAATCATCAACCAACAACTTGATCTTTAATCAACATAATTAGCAGCACAATCAACATTCAAACAACCCAGATCTGTATGAATACATTCTTGACAGATAGCAATAAAACAACATAACAGATCAGACATTTCATTCCACACATTTCAGCAAAACCCTAGATTCCATACGCGCTTTTACTTCACTGAACCTGCGTATATACACGCTTTCACAGAGACAAACCTACGTATACTTAAGTGCATTTTATTCTTCAGAAACCCTAATTGCCATACACGCTTTTCTTTAAGCGGACCCACGTATATACGCGCTTTTACCGAGACAAACTAGCGTATAGATCTATAAAAGATAAACTGTGCAGAACAGACCAGATCTATAAACTTACCCAGATTTCTTCAATTTCTTCATTAGACTTGCGCCAGGTCTTCATCATTTCTTTTCCAGATCATCCTAGAGATTCATCATTTCTAGATCTAGCGATCTTGAACCTTCATCATATCTATAGGTGCATCATAGATTCAGATCTAACAATTAAGACCAGAGTTCATCCATACATATATTCCTTAGAGGAATTATTCCTCAACAACCCTTGCACCTACACCCTTGCACTATGATCCTCTTCTCCTTATATAGTTTTAGCCTTTATCAATACCATGAGTCAAAACCATTCAACCGCTGATGGTATTCCTGGACGGGATCAAATAGATAATCCAACGCTCAATACTATAGGCCAATACCATGGTAATGTCCCCTGGTTTTATAAATTTAGAGCGCAAATAGGCATACGCTACTTGGTACGTACTTTTCTGCGTACATACGCTACTTCGCCTTTACAAACCCGCATATGCTTTGTGACATACCATTTTTATCATTATTACTGGAATTTCTTTCTCTGTTACTTCTGAGCTACTCTGTAAATACATCATATTTACATCATTAATAAACTCAGCAAGTCAGTTTCCATCAAGGAAAACTTCATCAAGTAGGTTTCCATCAAGGACAACACATTGCATCATATTGCCAACAATCTCCCCCTTTGGACTTGATGGCAACCATGATGGTGTTTGATCACCACAACAGATAGATACATTGAATATAACCATTATGCAAACACCATGATACTCTCCCCCTATTCAAACACCATGATACTCTCCCCCTTTGACATCAAGGGAAAAGGGCGGATCAAAACCAAAACAAGGTTTGTCTTCTCATGTAGAAAGAAGAGCTTTGTAGATCTGATGTGCACTGAAGTTACTATGCTCCCCCTGAGTTCATGCTGAATCTTCAAACATATTTTTCAATGAAGTACATGACTCTATGACCTTTACTATCACCAAGGACTCATACTTACATCAAGGATCCAACCAAGTGGATTTACATATATGACTCAAGTACCCAACCAAGTGGGTTTACACATTTTGACTCAACTACCCAACCAAGTGGGTTTACAAATTTGATCAATTTCCTTACATGACTGAATATTACAATTTTATATCATCGGTCTCACCATGAACTTTTCACCAAATTACAAATATGACCTTAAATACCAAAAATACCTCAAGAGAGAGATCAAATTTTAGAACCATCATAATGCCAACAATGCATTATTCTCAGCAAGGCTAATGCTCCCCCTGAACCTGTACACCTGCTCTTGAGCCATTTGAACGTACGCTTCTGTCTCCATTGGAGCTTGCGTGTATACGCGGCTTTAGTTCATGAAACCCACGTATATAAACTGAGATACAGAAAAATTTCACTCCTTCATCTCCCCCTTAGCTTGTGCATCCTGAACACTTTCAACAGTAAATCATCAAGGCATATTCATCAAATATCAGAGAATGAAATAGAAATATGAGAGATGAAACATTACCAGAGATACCCAATAGCACCATAGCTGTGCTGAAGAATGCTAACCCAGAAAAATTTGTCAGCAACCACCCATACACAATTTTCTGTGTATAAACTCGCATATATACGCGACTGTATTTCAGAAAATCCGTGTATCCAATTTAATCTTCTGAATTTAAGTAGATATGATCTTCTGCATGGCAGAGACTACTCCCAGCTTCTATCTAAGATATTCGAACGCTTCCCTGGGTAGAGGTTTGGTAAATATATCAGCAACTTGTTCTTTGGAGGGAACATACTCCAACTTCACCTTTTGGTCAAGCACTTCTTCACGTAAGAAGTGATACTTGATGGGAATGTGCTTGGTCTTGGAATTCATAACAGGATTCTTTGAGATACTAATGGCACTTGTATTATCACACATAATGGAGATAGGAGGTGAAAATTTGATTTGAAAGTCTTGTAAGGTTTGCATCATCCAAAGAAGTTGAGTGCAACATGATGTGGCAGCCACATATTCTGCTTCTACTGTAGATAAGGCAATAGAGTTTTTCTTCTTGCTAAACCAAGATACTAACCGAGGCCCATATAGAATGCACCACCACTAGTGCTTTTCTGATCATCAACATTTCTAGCCCAAACTGCATCAGTGTAAGCATGAAGAGTGAGATCAACATTCTTTGGATACCATAGTCCAAAGTCTTGAGTTCCTTGTAGATATTTGAATATTATTTTGATAGCCTGAAGGTGAAACTCTTTTAGATTAGCTTGGAATCGTCCAACAATACCAACTTCATGCATAATTTCCGGTCTAGTCCCAGTGAGATAAAGTAGACTTCCTATCATAGATCTGTATTCTGGTTGATTCACCATGGGAGAATCATCATGAGAACTGAGATTAAATCCAGTTATCATTGGTGTACTTACATGTTTTCACTCTTCCATGTCATACTTCTTCAGAATTTGCTTAAGGTATTTTGCTTGTGATAAGAATATGCCATATGTTGTTTGATGCACTTGCAAGCCAAGAGAGAATGTTAGTTCCCCAAGTAAAGACATTTCAAATTCTTGCTGCATAGCAGAAACAAATTTCTGACTCATAGATTCTTCATTACTTCCAAAAATGATATCATCAACATATACAACCACAATCAATAGTTTATCATTTTCAGTTTTTGTGTATAAATTTCTATCAGCAGACCCCTTTGAAAATCCTTGTTGATGAAGATATTTGTCAAGACGATAATACCATGCCCTTGGAGCTTGTTTGAGACCATATAGAGCCTTTTTAAGTCTATAAACAATTTTTTCATCATTTCCCAAAATGAATCCTTCTGGTTGTTCTATATAAACTTCTTCTTCTAGATCACCATTGAGAAACACAGATTTAACATCCATTTGATAAAATTTGATTTGTTGGAAGCTTGAAAAAGCAAGAAACATTCTTATGGCTTCAAGTCTAGCTACAGGAGCAAAATTTTCTTCAAAGTCTATACCTTCTTGTTGAGCATACCCTTTGCAAACAAGTCTAGCTTTATTTCTTATAACATCTCCATTCTCATTTAACTTGTTTTTGAATATCCATTTAGTTCCAATGACATTTTTGTCATGAGGTCTTGGTACTAATTCCCAAGTGTGATTCTTTTCAATTTGATCAAGCTCTTCATTCATGGCTTGAATCCAACATTCATCTTTTCTAGCTTGATTGAAATTGTGTGGTTCAATAGTGGATAGAAATGCCAGATAGCTAGAAGATCCCACAAGAGTCCTTCTTGTTTGTACACCTGATCCCTTTTCTCCCAAAATTTGAGATTCTAGATGATTCTTTTGAACATATCTGGATGGAGCTTTTTCAGATAGATCATCTTCGGGTTCTTCATTGGGTTCATTGTCTATATCATTCCTATTTGATGTAGAAGGATATATGTCATCATCGTCTTCATCTGTTGTTTGTTTTTCTTCTTTTGGAGCTGCAGGAGATTCATCAATAACAACATCAATACATTCAACAATCTTCCGAAGTCTTTTATTGTAACATTTATATGCTCTACTCCTAGAGGAGTAACCAAGAAGTATTCCTTCATCTGCTCTGGGTTCAAACTTGCCAATTTTTTCATCATTATTTTTGATAAAGCATTTGCTTCCAAAAATTCTAAAATGCTTTACAGTGGGAGGATTACCATACCAAAGTTCATATGGAGTTTTATCACTATTTACATGAACATGTGCCTTGTTGAGAATGTTTACTGCTGTATGTGCTTCTTCTCCCCAAAATGTGTCAGGTGTTCCAGAATCATCAAGCATAGCTCTAGCCATTTGTTGAACTGTTAAGTTCATTCTTTCTGCAATGCCATTCTGTTGTGGAGTGCCAGCTACAGAAAATTGTCCTTTTATGCCATGTTGTTCACAAATTTCAAGGAATTCATTGGATGTATATTCTCCTCCTCGATCAGATCTAAGACACTTGATTTTTAGATCTAATTCATTTTCAACCAGTGCTTTGAAGATCTGAAATTTCTCAAATGCTTCATCTTTGTGTTTAATCAGCCCAATCCAACACATTCTAGAGAAATCATCAATAAATAAGATATAGTATTGTTCACCACGTGGTGACTTTTTCCTCACAGGTCCACATATGTCAGTATGAATGAGTTCAAGAGGCTTACTTGATGATCCTTCCTTGGCATTAAACTGTACTTTGGTTTTCTTACCAAATTGGCAAGACTTGCATATGATATTTTCAGGTAGAGTAATATTGGGAAGATCACGGACAACTTTAAGTCTGCTTGATTTGTTGATCTGAGAAAAGCTCAGATGCCCCAACCTTCTATGCCATAGCCAGTTTTCTGAAGATTTACTCAAGTAACATTGTTCTTTGCAGTTCTTCAATACATACAGGTTTCTTGGAGTTCTTTTTCCTTTTATAATTGTTTTACCTGTATCAAGATCACGTACCACACATTCTTTTGAACTAAAGACAACTTCAGTTCCTTGATCACACATTTGACTTACACTTAACAGGTTATGCGTTAATCCATCCACATACATGACATTATTAGCTTTCACCTTTTCTTTTAGAAAAACAGACCCTTTTCCCTTAATGACAGCAAGAGTATCATTTCCAAATGTAACATTCTTTTCTTTTTCTAGAGCACTATATGCAAGAAGTTTGTTTTTGTCACCTGTCATGTGTCTTGAGCATCCACTATCAATGTACCATTGATTTTCTTCACCTTTTGCAAATAACGCTATGCCACAATTTTCAACCTGTAATTCCTTCTTTTTCCATACTTTGGAGCTTGAAGGAAAATGCTCTTTTGGCTGAACTTTGCTCCTGCATTCAGATTCTTCATGGCCAAATTTATTGCAATAAGCACATTCAACTTCATTTTGAAGAGGAGAAAATTTGTTATAGGTATTCTTCTTTGTTCCAATATCAATCCTTTTCTTTCTTGCTTCTCTTGTCATGATGGTTTTATATGCAACACATTGAACAACTTTATGACCAAAATTGTGACATGAGAAACATTGTCCATTGAAGAAGATATTTCTACGATCATAAAATCTTCTATATGAATTTACTTGTTGATTGGTGTTTCTTTGAAAGACATTCTTGTTAGTGTTCTTTGAATTGAGATGATCATGCTTTACCTATAAATATTCTTTATTCCCTTGCTGAGTGGCAGCATGTTGTAAACCAGCTGTAACTGCTTTTAGATAATTTGGTGCTGAAGCCTGAGAAGATTCTCTGATATATCCAAGACCTGTCTTTATAAGAGGAGAACATTGTACCTTGATAATCTCATCTAAGGTTTCAGATCCTTTAGCAAATCTAAGATTCAGAGTCTTTACTTTCTCAAGTTTTTTTCTTAAACTTACCACTTCACATTCTAATTTCTCATTGTGTTTCTTCTCTTCTTCAATCTGATTTTTCAGAGTCTCTATGATTATTTTACTTTCTTCTAAGCATATTTTGAGTTGATTGTTTTCATCAAGAAAATAATTGTCCTCTAGAGCATCCATAAAAGTATCCTTTTCTTCTCTAGATTCTTTTTCAAATTCCATGAGAAGTCTAAGATCTTGTTCACATTCTTCCTCACTATCAGATAACCCATCACTGTCTTCATGAGTATAGTAAATTTTTCTAGTGCTAAAACGATTCTTATTCCTTCTTGCTACTTCCTTCCCCTTTTTATGTGTTTCTTTATGAGGACACTTAGCAGCATAATGACCAACTCTTCCACAATCAAAAAATTTGAAAGGAAGCTTACCTCTGAACCGTCCTGTGCCAAGTTGAAGTTTCTTTACAAAGTTTATCTCATCTTCTTCTGAGATATATCCCGATCCTTCTGTTTTTTGTACTTCCTTCCCTTTTGTAGAAGTTCTAAAGACTGCTTCTTTGACTTCAGATGGTCCTCCTCTTCTCATTTCATCTGCAGTTAGTATGCCATGAAGTTGTACCACAGTAAGATTTTGAAGATCTTGCTTTTCTTCAAGAGCAGAAACTTTTGACTCAAATTTTGCCGTTAGTGATCTTAAAATTTTCTCAACCAAAGTAGATTCAGTTATTGTTTCTCCCAGATTTCTCATACGATTTACAATATCATCAAGACGTAAAAAGAAATTGGCAATGCTCTCCTCATTATCCATTTTTATATTCTCATATTGAATTCTGAGAGTTTGGAGTTTAGCACTTTTTACCTTTGCATCACCTTCATAACTTAGAATGATTTTGTCCCATATTGCCTTTGTTGTATTCAGCTGCATGACTTTGAAAAATTCTGATTCAGTTAGACTTCCCAATAGAGCATTGACCGCTTTTGCATTTGTTTCATAATCCTTCTTTTCCGTCGGATCTCTTGGTACTGCGGCTAGATATTGATATCCTCCTTTAACAATAGCCCATACATCTTCTCCCAGAGACTGAAGAAAGGATCTCATCCTTGTTTTCCAGAAGATTTAATTGTTTCCGTTAAAGGGCGGAGGCTTGATAGATGCTATTCCATCTTGATGGCTCATCTTGCTTGATCTTCCTTCTACGTCAAGCTTTTTCGTAAGGACCCTGCCCGATACCAATTGCTGGGAAAAATACCGAGATGGGGGGGGGGGTGTGAATTAGTATTTAGATCCGACCGAAAAATTGTTAGTTTTTCTTTGAAACCCATACGCTACTTTACCGAACCCAACTCGTGTATACATGTGAATATTCTTAACAAAACTTGCATATTACCGTAGACTTCATTATGCAGATAATTCTTTGCTTAGATCATTGCATCATTCATTCATTAGATGTTTAGTAGGCAGTAAACATGTGTAGTAAGAACATAACAAATCATCACACATAACCATCACACATGAACACCAAAATTTAAGGTGGAAACCCAATTCGGGAGAAAACCACTGCTGTCGTCGTCTTAGTCTTCAATATTTATTATAAAGAAAACTTCTTACAACATTGTACTGGCATAGACTCATACCAGCATGCAGGCACCCACCTGCAGAAGGCTACAACCTTCTCTCGTTTACCATCCTCTCCTAGAAGGGAGCTACAACCCCCTGCTCTCGTTTACCAGCCTCTCCTAGAAGGGAGCTACTACCCCCTGCTCTCTTTTACCAGCTACCACTGGAAGGGAGCTACTACCCCCTCACTGAGGGCTTCGACCCCCAGCACTACTGCAGACCATGTTTCATCAATTCTCATACTGGATCAAACAACTTCAACACAACCCTTCACTTAACATCAACAAAGATACTTTTCCCAATACTTCAAACAGAACAGTGAGACCACTGTAACCAGAATATCAGAAATAACCCAGACTTCAGAATAGATATGCAGATGTAAACTCAACCCTGAACATTCATTGAATCAAATATCATACGCTACTTCTCTTTACTAAAACCGCATGTATACGCGCTTCCGTGCTTACCAACCTACGTATGCCTCTGTGCATAACATGAAATGCATACACCACTTCTCTTCACTGAAGACATGTGTATACGCGCTTCTCTTTGTATCAACCTATGTATACTTCTGAGAACACTGATTTTCAGAATGTGATCACACTCAGATTGAAATCAAATTTTTGTTCAGATAATCTATCAACCATGCAGAACTGTTTAGATAGTCATTACTCCTTCATTGAATCATCAACCAACAACTTGATCTTTAATCAACATAATTAGAAGCAAAATCAAAATTCAAACAACCCAGATCTGTATGAATACATCCTTGACAGATAGCAGTAAAAAAACATAATAGATTAGACATTTCATTCCACACATTTCAACAAAACCCTAGATTCCATATGTGATTTTACTTCACTGAACCTGCGTATATACACGCTTTTACAGAAACAAACCTACATATACTTCAGTGCATTTTATTCTTCAGAAACCCTAACTACCATACGTGCTTTTCTTTAAGCAGACCTGCATACATACGCGCTTTTACCGAGACAAACTAGCGTATATATCTATAAAAGATAAACTGTGCAGAACAGACCAGATCTATAAACTTACCCAGATTTATTCAATTTATTCATCAGAATTGTGCCAGGTCTTCATCATTTCTTTTTTAGATCATCCTAGAGATTCATCATTTCTAGATCTAGAGATCTTGAAACTTCATCATATCTATAGGTGCATCATAGATTTAGATCTAACAATTAAGACCAAATTTCATCCATACAGATATTCCTTAGAGAAATTTATTCATCAACAACCCTTGCACCTACACCCTTGCACTATGATCCTCTTCTCCTTATATAGTTTTAGCCTTTATCAATACCATGAGTCAAAACCATTCAATCGCTGATGGTATTCCTGGATGGGATCAAATAGATAATACAACGCTCAATACTATAGGCCAATACCATGGTAATGTCCCCTAGTTTTATAAATTTAGAGCGTAAATAGGCATACGCTACTTGATACGTACTTTTTCGCGTACATACGTTACTCCGCCTTTACAAACCCACGTATGCTTTGTCACATACCATTTTTATCATTATTCTGGCACTTACTAGAATTTCTTTCTCTGTTATTTCTGAGCTGCTATGTAAATAAATTAGATTTACATCATTAATAAAATCATCAAGTTAGTTTCCATCAAGGAAAACTTCATCAAGTAGGTTTCCATCAAGGAAAACACATTGCATCATATTTCCAACACGAAGTGTTGCTATTCCTAGACTTCCACAACCTACAAGGTTGACACCATGATAATCGGAAGAAAGAAGAGTAAAAGGTATTTGCTACAGTTGTGATAGAAAATACTCTAAAGGTCATAAGTGTGTTGAGAATAAATTATTTTACATAGATTGTGAAGAGGAGGAAGAAAATGAACAAGAAACTTCAAAAGAAGAGGATATACACCAGGAACCAACCATAGAGAAAGAAGAAATGAGTTCGATCATATCGTCTAATGCATTGGCAGGAATTAACACTCCTCGAACTCTCAAGATAGAAGGACATATTGTTTGGTCTAAAATGCAGATGCAAATTAGAGTTTCATTTACTATCAATCCAGGTAAGTAAACTTTGAGGATCATCCAATATATATGGACCTAGAGACAAACTAAACTAAGCTAGGTGAAGAAATGCTAAAGTTCCCTTACAAGAAGTCTTTCACTGGGATCTCCAACACTTATTTAGTCATTTAACAAAATGAAATCTAAAGACATTGTGACAAGTGTAAGAAATATTAAAGCTCCCTTACAGGAGAATGTTCATTAACATTTATAATTGTATTAATCATCAAAATATTTAAGATAATGAAATTAAAGCACTTAAATCTAATTTGGATTGATTGCATGAAATGTTAAAGCTCTCTTACGAGAGACTATTCATTTATATCTCAAGCATATAAATCAGAAACTTGAAGTAGTGAAATCAAAAATTAAATAAAAATTAATATTCATTGAAGGAAACATTAATACTTTCTTACGAAAGGTCATTCATTAATATTCCAAAAATATCAACCTAATAATTTAATCTAATGAAATTCACAAACAACATAAAATGAAAGCCTACTAAAATAAAAGTGTACTTGCTAGGTAATGGGGATCCTTCCAAGGATTCACAAACACACCAAACGAAAAGTCAAATGTAGAGGATCAAAGAAGCTCCATCTTATTTATCATCAATTGCAAATTGAAATTGCAACCATTGCATTTATTCTCCAATCTAACTTCTCACTACGAACCTATAAGATACTAAGATTACAAATTATGATTAATAATACAAATGAAGGAGATAACACTCCCATTTATACAAAATCTATGATAACAAACTCATAAATGTAAATCCACTATTCCCTCCTTTGACCCACATATTTCTCAACCAATGGTGACACATAACCCTATCCTCCATGATCTCCTCCATGAGGTCCATGATCTCCTCAAATTCGAATTTGATCATAGAGTGCCACATAAAGATGCCTTGGAAGCTTCCTTTGTACCTATACATGTCAACAAACTCATTCTAATTGTTAGGTATAAGTATAAGCATATTATTTTCTAAAGTTTAATAATAAATCCACTTAAAAATGTTAAGAATTAATAAAATTTGGAAAAGCATAGTTATAACCCAATGATGAGGTAAATGTAATGATGTGGAGGTGGAATGAAGGTGACATGCAGGTAATATGGAAGTAATGTGAAGGTATTCATGAATAATGAAGTGAAAATAGGGACTAGTTTGAGGCCCAACATACCCCCAAACTGAAGGTATTTCATGTCCTCATGCAATATATTAGATTAGTTTTTGATACTTGAGCTTGGATTAAACTCTTCATGATATCATTTAATTGACTTTTGAAAAGT
The DNA here is from genome assembly GCA_034641835.2 of Pinus albicaulis. Taxonomy (NCBI): domain Eukaryota; kingdom Viridiplantae; phylum Streptophyta; class Pinopsida; order Pinales; family Pinaceae; genus Pinus; species Pinus albicaulis. The sequence continues at coordinate 116,703 of JAXQQM020076173.1, forward strand.
GTTTTTGATGAACTGCAACTTGGTTGGTTCTTGTGTTTCAACCATATTTTGTTTGTTGCATTCAATTTTAATGTATGATATTTGCATATTGATAATGTGATTTTTATTGCAGAGTATTTTTGTTGGAATGCATCATGGTTGGTTCTTGTGTGACAACCATGATTGTGTTGGCATCGAATTATCTTTTAAGTATTTTTTTTTAAAAGCCATTTATATGCTCATGATGATGTAATAGTAAATATATTTTGAAATTATGTGGGCTTTGAATGTGATATGAATGTTTTGAATGTTATATGAATGTGGCAACATATGAATGTGAATGTATTTCCCCCCTCAACTGATGGTTTTGAAAATTTGACAAAATGACAAAAATGAAGTGAAGTTTTTCCAAAAATTATCATTCTAACTTTTCAAGGAATTAAATGGTTAAAAGTTAGAAAATATCAAACCTTAACTTGCCCTTTAAAAAATCGATGAGAGTTGTGCATGTGTGGCTGAAAAATTATGTTCATAATCTTCTTTAATTTGTTGTGAAAATGGTGGATGAAATCAAAAAATTGAATCTTTTATTGTTGCTGCATCTGCTACTAAATATTCTGCTGGATCTTCTGCTGAATGTTCAGAATATGCTGATGAATGTGGCTAAAAATGTATAAGGCTTGGAAGGTATACATAATTTAGAATTTACAGTTTCTCCCCCAGACTTATTTATTGACTTGTCCTCAAGACATTTACATCAAAAAATGAAAAGTAATGAAAGTAATTTTGTGTCCTCTACTACAAAATGATTGGTCTTCAAGTCTTCAACGCTCATTGGAGCAATTCTTGTCATGTGAATAGATATTTTGGTGTCGAACATAATAATAAATTGTTAAATTAGTGGTCATTGATGGATGCCTCTAGTCAACACGAGAACTCCCATTTTTAATGTGGATGAGAGTCAATATGCCCCGAACACATCTTTCTAAGTATGAATGATTTTGTTTTTGTTGAATACTCAGAAGATCCGATGAACAAGGGACATTGATGTATTCCCTTTGTGTATTGGCATGACAACTTGCCCTTAAGGCATGCAAGCTTCAAGATGTTTTTAGAAAATTATTTAGACTCAAGGAATATGGACTCAATGGTGTATGGAAGGAAGGTTTTATTTGCAAGTGTAGGAAAAAGGAAACTGACAATGAATATGTAAAGTGGACCAAAAAAAATTGTAGATGAGCTTCATTGGTTTTATTGGTGGGTTAGGATTGAAGAAAATGTAATGAAGTGTATGTGGGTAATGGAAAATGGATAATGACTCTTGCTGGAAAAGAAAAAAAATGAATTATGGTATGCAAACTCTCAAATATAGCAAATCTTCTCCTTAATGCTAGACTGCCTACTAAAATAGTTGAGCTTGACCAACGTTGACCAACCACTTGTAGACGTCGAATTCAAGTGTGGATAGGTGTTTCACCATCCTTGCACATTTAGGAACAAATGCCAGCTCTTTGAATTTTGCTAATCTGTCATGCAACATGTCAAACCATTAAACTATTACAGGAAGTTGCAAGAACTTGTAATTTTTTGGAAATTTCATTTATGTTCATGGAATTGTTCTTTATAATTTCTCATGAAATTAATCTTTTGAAGACCAATTGTTCGCACAATTAGTTTCCTTAATGATCATTTCATCATTCAAAATCCGCAAAAACTTGGCATTCACGAAACATAAATATATCCAAGAAAAAGTGATCAATTTATACTTGGTTTTTTTATGCAAAAATAAACACCAATGAAACAAATTTAAATAAAATCAAATGTATAAGTTAGCCCAATTTTATGATTTTTTTTTTTTACAAATCCATTTTCAAATATAAAATGAGTCTAATTAATGCCCTTATTATGCAACTTTTTGTAACTAAAATCCAATTTCGTTGCAATTATGTAAATCCCGACCATTGTCGAAATTGTTTCCTGATTTGCGTCGATGATTTTGAATTTCACATGTAGTCGTCGAACTTGTATTTGCCAAAATTCCCTATTGATGTGTTTCGCAAAAGTTTCACCGTGTTGTCATTTTCTGCGTTTTTCTCATCTGGTTGTTGTTTGTACATTATCATCAACTTGTCCCTGGTTCTTTCCTGTATTATTTTTTGTAAGAGCTTCACCGTTACTTCTGAGGGGACAATATTTTTTTTCAGTTTGTTGATCAACTATTTCATTCCTCCTCTATTTACAAGCTATAACTTGTTGTTTCAGCTCAAAAGAAATCAAGATTCAATTTTCTGCATACGAAGATGAACCTTCAACAAAATACAGTGAGAAAATGAGAAGAAGCACATACTGTAGTAAATATTATTAACATGGCTCATGTTTGTGTGAACAGTGATCAAACTCCTTATGAGCTCTGGTATGGTAATATTCCCACTGTAAAGCACTTTATAGTTTTTGGAAGAAAATGTTTTATCAAGAACAATGATGAAAAAATTCATAAATTTGAGCCTAGAGAAGATGAAGGAATATCTCTTGGTTACTCTTTCAGAAGTAAAGAATATAAATGTTACAATAAAAGACTTTAAAATATTTTTGTATGTATTGATGCTATAATTGATACGTCTCTCATACCTCCAAAAATGGAAATAACAACAATAAATGAAGATGATGGTGATGTATATTTTCCATCATCAAATAGAAAAAATATACAACGAGATCCAATGAAGCATCATAAGAAGATATATCTGAAAAGGCTCCATCCAGTTATGTTCAAAAGAATCATCCAAAATCTCAAATTCTAGGAGAAAAGGGATCAGGTGTCCAAACAAGAACTGTTGTAGGATCCCCTAGCTATCTGGCATTCTTATCCACTATTGAACCACCGAATGTAAATCAAGCTAGTAAAGATGAATTTTGAATTCAAGCCATGAATGAAGAAATTGATAAGATTGAAAAGAATCATACTTGGGAATTGGTTCCGAGACCTAATGATAAACTTTTTATTGGAACAAAATGGATATTCAAAAACAAGTTAAATGGAAATCGAGATGTTATTAGAAATAAATCTAGGCTTGTTTCTAAAGGGTATGCTCAACAAGAAGGTATAGACTTTGAAGAAACATTTTCTCCTATAGAAAAAGTTGAATCCATAAGAATTTTTCTTGTTGTTTCAAGTTTTCAACAATTCAAAGTTTATCAAATGGATGTAAAATCCTCTTTCCTTAATGGCGATCTAGAAGAAGAAGTTTATATAGAACAAACAGAAGGATTCATTCTGGAAAGTGATGAAATTTTTTTTTTCAAACTTAAAAAGGCTTTATATGGTCTCACACAAGCTCCTCGGGCATGGTACTATCATCTTGACAAATATCTTCAACAACAATGTTTCACAAAGGGATCTGCTGATAGTAACTTATACACAAAAATTGAGAATGATAAATTATTGATTATTGTTGTGTATGTTGATGACATAATTTTTGGAAGTAATGAAGAATCCATGAGTTATAAATTTTCTTCTGTTATGCAGCAAGAATTTGAAATGTCATTACTTGGGGAACTAACATATTTTCTTGGCTTACAAGTGCAACAAGCAACAAATGGCATATTTCTATCACAAGCAAAATATCTCAAGAAAATTCTGAAGAAGTATCAGATGGAAGAATGAAAACTTGTGAGTACTCCAATGGTAACTGGATGTAACCTTAGTTCCCATGATGATTCTCCCATGCTGAATCAACCAGAGTATAGATCCATGATTTGATGTCTTCTTTAGCTAATTGGGACAAGATGAGACATTATGCATGCAGTTGGGATTGTTGGACAATTCCAAGCTAAGACAAAAGAGTCTCACCTTCAGGCTATAAAAATAATATTCAAATATCTACAAGGGAGTCAAGGCTTTGGTCTATGGTATCCAAAGAACGTTGATCTCACTCTTCATGATTACATAGATGGAGATTGGGTTGGAAATGTTGATGATTGAAAATGAACTAGTGGTGGTGCATTCTATATGGGACCCTGATTAGTATCTTGGTTCAACAAGAAACAAATTTCTATTGCCTTATCTACAACAGAAGAAGAATATGTGGCTGCCAGATCATGTCACACACAACTTCTACATGATCCAGAGATTACAAGATATTGAAGTCAAATGTTCACCTCCCATCTCCATTCTATCTGATAATACAAGTGCCATTGGTATCTCAAAAAATCCTCTTATGCATTCTAAGACCAATGAAATTCATATCAAGTATCACTTCCTACGTGAAAAAGTGCTTGAACAAAAGCTTAAATTAAAGTATGTTCCCTCCAAAGAACAAGTTTCAGATATACTTACTAAACCTCTTCCCAGGGAAGAATTCGAATATATCAGATAGAAGGTAGGATTTGTCTCTTCCTCGCTTATCAAATCTTCTTAACGTCAGAAGATTAAATTCAGTACGATAGTTTCAGAAAGGAGAATTGCATATATAGACGAGTTTCTGTGCATAAAACCATGTATGGTTTTCACTAACATAAATTCTCTAGGTTAACTTTCAGAACAGTCTATGGTTTTGTTGGGTAATATTTTTTGTTCTTTCAGTATTCATCTTATTGTACCTTTCTTTGATATTTATCTCCTTGATGAAAATGCTTTGATGAATTGGTTGTTGAAGGTGTTTAGGATGCACAGCTTAGGTGGAGCACCTCCCTTGTTGAAAAGGATACATTTTTGACATTCTGATTCGTTGCTGTGTTATGATCTCCTGTTTGACATTCTTTGGTCTTGGATATACAAATAGATATCTATTATTTGATTAAAAGGTAATGTTAAAACCTATGATGTAAATTTTTTATATTCTGTCATGTAAGGACTTGTTCAAATTTGTAAATGCACCAGGTTATGTAATTCCAATTGGTTAGATCATTGATGTAAGTATGAGTTCTTGGTGATAGGAATGGTCATACCTGGTTAAGTTATAGAGTCATGTAGTTCATTGAAAAATATGTCTGAAGATTTAGCATGAACTCAAGGGGAGCATGGTCAATATAGTGCATATCAGAGCTGCAGAGCTCTTATTTTTATAAGGAAAGGGAAACCTTGCTTTGTTATTGATACGAACTTTTCCCTTGATGTCAAAGGGGGAGAGTAACTTTGTGTTTGAATAATAATGTTTATGATTGATGTATCCATTAGGTTTCTATAGGTTGTTGTGAGCAAACCCCAACATGGTTGCCATGAAGTCCAAAAGGGAGATTGTTGGAATTATGATGTAATATCTTTTCCTTGATGGAAACCTACTCGATGAAGTTGTCCTTAGTGTAAAAATATTTCATGACTTTCCTTTTGATAGAAACCTATTTGTGAAAGATGTAAAAATGATGTTTCTACAGGTCAGTTCATATGTGACAGAGAAATGTATTCCAGTAACTGCTAGAGAAATGAGACAAGAAATATCTCTCAATGTATATCCTGGTTTGATGAAGGCAACATCTGTACATATGCTACTTGGTATACAAGAAACTCTTATATAAATATAGAACTATTATATACATAGTTTTTATGAAGAGAAGTCGCATATACACGCGGGTAGGAAGAAGCGAAGTCATGTATACCTTTTGCACTCTAAAATTACGATACCATGGGGCTTTACCATGGTATTAGCCCACAGTATTGAGCATTGTATTGTCTATTTTATTCCTTCCAAGAATACCATCAATATTTGTGTGGTTTTGGCTCATGGTATTGGTAAAGGCTAAATCTATATAAGGAAAGGAAGATCATAGTGCAAGTGTGTGCAGGTGTAAGAGATGTTACCAAATAATTCTCTTTGATGTATATTTGCATGGGATGAACTCTGTTTTATTGGTAGATCTGAATCTATGATGCACCCTTGGATACAATAATGGATCAGGATGTCTAGACCTGATATGATTATGTACTTGCATGATATAATTATGAGATGTTTGGATCTGTGACCTGGCACATGTTTGTTGAAGTGCAGTAAAGAAATATGGTTAATTTTATACATTTACATATTTTTGTAGTAATAACATTTACAGATCAATAAACTAGTTCGTCATAGTGAAATTGTGTATACATGCGATTCTGTCTCAGCTAAAGCGCGTATGGAAGTCTGGGTTTTCTGAAGCTTGCTAGAGAGGTTATATGTTTATTGATGTTGTATTTCTATTGTCTTCCAATGAAATCTTCATGTGAATCTGGGTTGCTTGAATATTATATATGCTGCTAAGTTGATTATGTACAAATCTTATAAATGAGTGAGTAAATATGTTTAATGATGACTAACTAATTAAGGGTTCTGCAATACTGAAAGACATCTGGCTGAAAGCGTCAGATCTGGCTCTGAGACTAATCATATTCTGTAAATTCAATATTAACAGATCTATACGCAGGTTAGTGTGAAGGAAGGCACGTATGCAGGTTGGTGTGAAGTGAAATAGCATATGTATTTTAAAATAATGAATGATCAAGGTTGAAATTGATTCCACATACTAATTCTGAAATCTGGTTTTATTACTGTGTTCTGGTTACAGTGATCTCACTATTGTGATTGAAGTTTGTGTTAAGTTTACTATTGATTATCTTTGTGATAATTTGTGTTGAAGCTATGGGATCCATTGTGAAATTTGATGAAACGTGGTCTGCAATGGTTCTGATGGTTGAAGCTTCCGTGTGGAAGTAGAATATTCCTGCTAATAGAAGTTGTTGTTCTGATTGGGGGCTTGAAGCTCCCTTCCAGTAGTGGTTGGTAAATGATATCAAGGGGTTGGAGCTCCCTTCCAGTGGCAACTGGAGAACAAGAGAAGCTTGCAGCCTTCTATAGGTAGATGCCTGCGTATTGATATGAGTCTTCATCAGTACAATATTGTAAGTAGTTTTCCATATAATAAATATTGAAGACAGAGACGACAACAATGGTGGTTTTCTCCCGAATTGGGTTTCCACCTTACATCTTGGTGTTCATGTGTGATGCTCTTATGTGATGATTTATTCTTTTATTACCACATATATTTACTACTTAACTATTTGATGCATAACTAATAAGCTAGGTTAAAGAATGTTTCTGAAATTTTATCTAACAATAAATTTATCTTAGTATACGCAAGTTTATGTTAGTGTATTTGCGTATATACTCTAGTTGGTCTAATCAAAGTCACGCATAGAAATCATTAAGAGAAAAGAAAAATATTTTGATTATTGAAAAAATTGATTCACCCCCCCCCCCTCAGTATTTTTCCCAATAGTAGGTACAAATTTGGTTGATTTTAGTGATTTCTGAACCATAGAGGTGTAATCATTGTGGTTTAGGTTTGAGGTGGTTGGGCCTCTAGAAGCCCTGGTTTAGTTTTTTTTTGGTTTATCCCAAGAGATCCCACATTCATGCTTGGAGTATGGCACATGGGTGATTGGTTGAAAGAGAGACATAGGTTATGTAGAAAATATAACCATGGGGATTCAATTTGATCTTATGATGTATTAAAAAAAAAATTTGAATTCCTTCTACAATTTTTGGAAACAAAACACGATCTCACAATCACATAAACAAGTAAGAGAAAGAGACAATGAATCACACAGAACAAGATGTACCAGGTGAAAGCATGCTACCTAAAACCACGCTATATGTATATTGTATAAATTCAAGGATCATGAAACAATACAACACTTTTTCTCACAAGAGAGCTGATGTAATCTACCAACTCTCTCACACTGATCTAGGAATGATTTGACAAATACTTAGACAATTCTGCACCTCTTCTCAGCTTGCCTTGCTCATGCATTCTTGGGATAATTAAGCCCCTATTAATTGGGAAAATCCCCAATAATTATTGTTTAATCCTTCATTGTTTTTCCAATGAACTCATGCATGACATTTATAATTTTCTAATAGTAAAACTGATAGATATCTTCCCTTTAACCTTCGTCTCAACTTGGCCTTCATTAGACCTGACACACAATAACTATTTATAGTGAATTATTAGTTAACTAATTAATTTCTACTTGTCAATTAAATCTAATTTAATTCGCTGGACTTCTCACTATCTCATCTCTAAGTTAGCTGTAGTTAAACTAATTTTAACTCAATTAATTGAGTTAACTAATTACAACTCACAAATAACTCAACCAGGGGTCCTAAAAGGTAGGAGATCCCTTTGCATGCATCCTCCTAGAACTCTAACTCAAATGTACTAAGCTAATTAATTCTTCCGGAATTAGTGTACTAATACATGTTATCATGAGATGAAATTACAAATTTTCTTTCAATTTAATTAAGGTAAAATTAAATTAAAAGCCTCGTATAGTTGCCATTTATGGGTGCCTTTTTTAGTATTTCATTTATAGTTGCCAATTTCACTGTATTAGGTTGTAAATTTCAACACTCCCTCTCAGAAAGAATGGGATTCAATCTATCCCAATTTGGTACTTTTGGAATGTTCTGCATGCAACACTTCTCTAGTGTTGTTTTATCCTGTAATTCCTAAAACTAAATAACCTCTGGAAACTTGAATCAATATGATACATATGCTCAGTGCAATTACTTGCTGCACTATCTAATAAAATAAATACACTTATACTAACTCTGCATATATGACCTCTGCATTGCTGCCAACTCTTATATGCACTCCAGTATCTGACATATGTCACTTTGATTTCTATATTCCTCACATATGACTTCATTTGAAGCGAACAAAGTTCCTTCTCAAACTAAATATTCCAGAAGACTTGAAATATCCGAATATCCATGAGGATACAAATATTATATTAGAAAGATGATGAATATGAATTGCTTTGAATGTTACAAATGAGGCCTGCTTATATACCAACGCAGGTGCCTCTTCACGAAAGGTCATGTCTTATCAGACGTGACCTTTCAGCCTAATTTCTAATTAACTAATTATCATTTATCTACATTATTTATTCATTACACATTATTTATTCATTACATTGCCTTCCCCTCAAAAAGCTTTGTCCTCAAAGCTTGTTGATGAAAGGCCTCGATTTCTTTTCCTGTTACGAACATCTTCTCGTCTCGAGGCAGTCATCCTTGTCGACACAAGTTGATATGATCCTCTAAGTGACAAACAAAACTGTCGCACTGAGAATGGATCAGACCATCCTAAATCAATTTTCTGTGGAATCTCGTGGCGACTTGAAACTTGTGCTGAATTATCACTTGAGCGCATTGCACTGATATTAGTATTCTTCGGAATATCAACTTGTTTCTGTTCTGAAGACATAGCTTGATCGAGTTGTCTGCTCCCGTGATTTGGATGTCGATAGGGAACTTTTTTGGTTTGACTTTCCATTCTTAGTTGTGTTGTGATGTTTTGATTTTCTTTTGGCGATGATGTTATTGAGCTGGTTACATAACTTTCACTTGAAATGTTCATCGCCGGAACTACAACTTCTAAGTTTGCATCTTTTGCAACTTGCTTGTCTTCTTCTTGAGTTATGACATTTACTGCATTAGTACCAGTTTCCTTCTCTTCAACTCGGATTTCTAAATTCGACGCTTTATTTTCGACAAGTTGTTGCACCTTGTTTTCTAAGGACTTCTTGTCTCTCTTCAACTTCTTAATTTGCGTTAGTAATTTGTCTTTGTGGTCCTTGAGGCGAGCAACTTCTTCATTCTTATTAGTTGTGATTTTGTCGATTTCCTTTTGCATATTTTGTATCACCTTTTTACCTTCTTGAGAAATTACCTGCGAAATTTCTTGTACGTCTTCAGGCGTCACGGAATTTGGCTTCAAGTTAACGTCTTGTAGCGTTATCTTCTTCTTTTTGTAGGTGAATGTCAAAAATTTCTTTTTCGTATTTAAGATAACTGAACCTAAGGTTTCCATCCATGGTGAACCCAACACAATATCACTATTATCCAAAAGTAAGGTTTTCATGGTAAATTGAGAGATAAAAGTATAATCCCCAATGTTTAGTTGTAGATTTTTTATGTCGTATTTTTTCTTGTCAAAAACGTCTAATTTTTCGATTATATTTGACTCAGGAATCACCAACTGGTTGGCAATTTTAGGGTTTATATAAATTTTCTCTTCAGCGGGTGATATAGCAATAGTGACATCTTTTCCTGCGATACTTCCTTTAATTTTAAGTAGCGCTTTAGGGTCGATAGGTAGCGTTTCTAATTCTAAAAATCGTCCTGACTTCATTTTTGTATTAGATGTCATTTTGCTTGTTGAGATAAATATTCTTCAAATTCACTCTTTTTAACTTATAAACTTCCTTGATTATAAATCTTTAATAACTTCAAAATACTCTTTTTTTTCTTCTACTTTTTTTTTTAATTAATTAATTAAATATTAATTAATTAATTAAACTAATAATAATAATTTCTATTATATATATATATTTTAAATAATAATAATAATTATTATTATTATTATTTTATTATTTGAATTATATATATATATATATATAATTATGGGGGAAAAGATTGTTAACCTTGAAAAGTCACGTGCCTTTTGAAAAGTCACTTTGTTTTGAAAAGGCACGTTGTTTTGAAAAGGGGAAATGGGTTTTTAATACCATGGGCCCAAAAACCATGAGCTTGTAAACCACGAGCAATTACTCTTCCTTTTTAAATTTTACTTTTACTTCACATGTACGTATATCTCTCTTTTTTTGTTTTTATTTTTTTTATGTTTTTTTTTTGTTTTGACTTTTCGATTTTTTTTTTTTTTAACGTCCCCTTTTTTTTTACTTATTTCTTTTTTTTTAAATATATTTTGACTTTTCTCTTCTTCCTTTTTAATATTTCTTCTCTTATGGCCAAAGGCCTACTGGCAAAAATGGAGAAACTCCAAATGTGTAGCAAAACGCTTCAACGGCAACAAGGTTGACGAATTTTCGGTCAAGGACCAGGATCAGTGAGCGTGGTCCTGTGCAGCAGTGAGTAGCCAGACGATCGAACAGCTCTGATACCAAATGAAGCGAACAAAGTTCCTTCTCAAACTAAATATTCCAGAAGACTTGAAATATCCGAATATCCATGAGGATACAAATATTATATTAGAAAGATGATGAATATGAATTGCTTTGAATGTTACAAATGAGGCCTGCTTATATACCCACGTAGGTGCCTCTTCACGAAAGGTCATGTCTTATCAGACGTGACCTTTCAGCCTAATTACTAATTAACTAATTATCATTTATCTACATTATTTATTCATTACACATTATTTATTCATTACATAATCAATATAAATAATCCTTCCTACTACTAAGTAGTATGGGCTCTTCATAGCCAATTTTGATATATGATACACACCATCTCAATGGACCCTTCTAAAATTTCTTCTCTTGGGATTATATCTGCACATCACTTGACCTGTCACCTGGAGGTATGGATACATGTACTCCCTCTACCCATATGGCTCAAAATTCCCCCCTCCTAGAGGTGTCTGCTTGAGTGGATGCTTCCACTCAGTCTCCTCTTTTCTTCTCCAATTATAGTTGCTCCACAACCTTTTGAGACTACTTTTGAGGATGCATTCTGAGAGACTCCCTCTCAACCATCGAGTCACTAACATCTTCTTTTATCCTCAATGATTTTCATGCATCTTTGACATCTAGAGGATACCATTTCTTGACTCGTACACCAATCTGTTTCACTTGTCCCATGGCGATGTGTCTAAGGAACACCTTTAATTTTCTAATTATGACATCATAACCATGGTCTTCCAACACCGTAATGGAAATAATATTCTTCCTTAGAACTCGAACATAGAAAACATTTGTCAGTCTGAGAGGGGAGTCAGACTCCCTCTAACAGGTAACTGTAACTATGGTGTTCATGCTATACCTCTCCTCATCTTCAAAGTCTATGTTCTGTTGGAGGTCCTTGTTAGGTCCCTAGTTTACTAATGTAGTCCTTTATTGTTGTTAGTGTAACCCCCTTATTATTACTTTTGTACCCCTTGTAACCCCATATTGTTTTTATTTCACCCTTACATTATTATTGTTAGGGCAACTAGGATTATATTGTGACCCCATGGACTCCTATATATAGAAGGAGGTTTTTCCATTTGTATCATCCAATAATTGTTAATATATGTAATGTAAAGGAGGTTTCCCCCCCAAAGTGGCTTATCTATAAGGTGTTGGTCTCTCTTTTCATCTATTTTTGGAGTTGGTTTCATATCATTTGGTATGAGAGCTCTCGACTCTAGGGTTTCACTGCTCCAAACAAGTCATCTAGGCATGTTTGCTACAATTTTTTTCTACGAAGTTTCGGAAGCTAAAAATTTTATCACGTGAAGTGTAAATCCTGAGAAAATTCTTGTAAAAATTTCAGTTCTTGGTTCAAAATATTTTCAAAGATATGATCCGTGGAATTTAGGGTTTGTGTAGGCTCCCAAATTCCATCTAAAAGAGGTGACCTTGGGAAAATCGTCATAACTCTCTCTCTAAGCATAGGATTGGAATTTTGTAAAAAGTGGCCAAAATCACATGGACTGTAGCTTCCTATGTAGAAATTTTAGAGCCAAAGGAGGAAACAGTGACACGTGGCACGTCGTACAAGTGTGCTCTACTGAACCAGTCCATAATTAGGTCATTGCAGGGGATTGGGCATAAATTTTCCTTCAAGCATCCAAATCAGGCCAAACATATGGAATTCAAAAGAGTATTCATAGGGTTACTATAGGACCAAATTTCAGATATTGAAGATCTGAAATCACAAAGATAATCGAGTTTCAATATCGAGTTCCTCAAAAGAAAGAAAAAGGTGTGTGTTTTTGTTTTTCAAGTTGCATAAGTCTTGTTTGAAAAATCTGTTTGAAGTGATTACAAGGGCATATTGAAGCATATATATCAGTATTTGGTTCTAAAATTCTCCCTAAAAATAATTCAACACACATCAAGCCCTTAGAATACTCTACTATGACTCATGAAGATGAATAAGTGCAACATGATATATCAACATTAAAAGAGAAAGTGCACCAAATTTCGCTCTCGCAAAGAGAAAAAAAATGAAATGGAAGTTTTAAGGAAAGACATGGAAGCTAATTGGATGGTTTGAAGAAAGGTGTGGAAGCTAATATGGATGGTTTGAAGAAATGTGTGGAAGCTAAGATAGATAGTATGGAAGAAAAAATGCAAGGTTTGAAGGAAGGTTGGACAAATTTGATACAAGAAATGATTCCTAATGGAGAAAATATAACAGAGTAAACTCATAATGAGAGAAAAATAAATTTTAATCATGATTTCATAAACTCTAATGTTGGATGGAAGACCTACCATATTCCAAATATCGTTATGAAGAAGTTTGATGGCAAGGATACCGTAACATGGATACTATAGATGGAAAAATATTTTGATCTCAATAATGTGAAAAACACACAAAAGGTATGCATTGCAACTTTATATTTAGAGAAAAATACACTTGGATGGTATCCTTTACTCCCATAAAAAAATTGTCAATTGGTCAATTTTTACAGAGTAAATTAAAGCACATTATGAGGATACAAAGAGCAACACCTTTTTTTGCCAATTGATAAATCTCAAACAAAAGGGTTCAGTGGTGGAGCAGATTGAGGACTTCCAAAAATTGAATATAAGGGTAATTGATATTCTATAGGAACACATTATTGATGTCTTCATAGGAAATTTTAAGGATAAAATCTAACATGAGGTTCATGTTTGGGAACCTGATTCATTGGAGAAGGCATTCAATTTGGTAAGAAAAATTGATTGTAAAATTATGGTGACAAGGAAGTCTACCACTCACATCTATAAAGATGGAAGTGTTGCTACTCCTAGAATTCCACAACCTACAAGGTTGACACCACGACAATTGGAAGCAAAAAGAGTAAAAGGTATTTGCTACAGTTGTGATAGAAAATACTCTAAAGGTCATAAGTGTGTTGAGAATAAATTATTTTACATAGATTGTGAAGAGGAGGAAGAAAATGAACAAGAAACTTCAAAAGAAGAGGATATACACCAGGAACCAACCATAGAGAAAGAAGAAATGAGTTCGATCATATCGTCTAATGCATTGGCAGGAATTAACACTCCTCGAACTCTCAAGATAGAAGGACATATTGTTTGGTCTAAAATGCAGATGCAAATTAGAGTTTCATTTACTATCAATCCAGGTAAGTAAACTTTGAGGATCATCCAATATATATGGACCTAGAGACAAACTAAACTAAGCTAGGTGAAGAAATGCTAAAGTTCCCTTACAAGAAGTCTTTCACTGGGATCTCCAACACTTATTTAGTCATTTAACAAAATGAAATCTAAAGACATTGTGACAAGTGTAAGAAATATTAAAGCTCCCTTACAGGAGAATGTTCATTAACATTTATAATTGTATTAATCATCAAAATATTTAAGATAATGAAATTAAAGCACTTAAATCTAATTTGGATTGATTGCATGAAATGTTAAAGCTCTCTTACGAGAGACTATTCATTTATATCTCAAGCATATAAATCAGAAACTTGAAGTAGTGAAATCAAAAATTAAATAAAAATTAATATTCATTGAAGGAAACATTAATACTTTCTTACGAAAGGTCATTCATTAATATTCCAAAAATATCAACCTAATAATTTAATCTAATGAAATTCACAAACAACATAAAATGAAAGCCTACTAAAATAAAAGTGTACTTGCTAGGTAATGGGGATCCTTCCAAGGATTCACAAACACACCAAACGAAAAGTCAAATGTAGAGGATCAAAGAAGCTCCATCTTATTTATCATCAATTGCAAATTGAAATTGCAACCATTGCATTTATTCTCCAATCTAACTTCTCACTACGAACCTATAAGATACTAAGATTACAAATTATGATTAATAATACAAATGAAGGAGATAACACTCCCATTTATACAAAATCTATGATAACAAACTCATAAATGTAAATCCACTATTCCCTCCTTTGACCCACATATTTCTCAACCAATGGTGACACATAACCCTATCCTCCATGATCTCCTCCATGAGGTCCATGATCTCCTCAAATTCGAATTTGATCATAGAGTGCCACATAAAGATGCCTTGGAAGCTTCCTTTGTACCTACACATGTCAACAAACTCATTCTAATTGTTAGGTATAAGTATAAGCATATTATTTTCTAAAGTTTAACCACAAATCCACTTAAAAATGTTAAGAATTAATAAACTTTGGAAAAGAATAGTTATAACCCAATGATGAGGTAAATGTAATGATGTGTAGGTGGAATGAAGGTGACATGAAGGTAATATGGAAGTAATGTGAAGGTATTGGTGAATAATGGAGTGAGAATAGGGACTATTTTGAGGCCCAACATACCCCCAAACTGAAGGTATTGCATGTCCTCATGCAATCTATTACATTACTTTTTGATACTTGAGCTTTGTCTTAAACTCTGCATGATATCATTTACTTAACTTTTGCAAAGTGTTTTTGATGAACTGCAACTTGGTTGGTTCTTGTGTTTCAACCATATTTTGTTTGTTGCATTCAATTTTAATGTATGATATTTGCATATTGATAATGTGATTTTTATTGCAGAGTATTTTTGTTGGAATGCATCATGGTTGGTTCTTGTGTGACAACCATGATTGTGTTGGCATCCAATTATCTTTTAAGTATTTTTTGAAAAGCCATTTATATGCTCATGATGATGTAATAGTAAATATATTTTGAAAGTATGTGGGCTTTGAATGTGATATGAATGTTTTGAATGTTATATGAATGTGGCAACATATGAATGTGAATGTATTTCCCCCCTCAACTGATGGTTTTGGCAATTTGACAAAATGACGAAAGGAAGTGAAGTTTTTCTAAAAATTATCATTCTAACTTTTCAAGGAATTAAATGGTTAAAAGTTAGAAAATATCATACCTTAACTTACCCTTTCAAAAATGGATGAGAGTTGTGCATGTGTGGCTACAAAATTCCGTTCATAGTCCTCTTTACTTGGTTGTGAAAATGGTAGATGAAATCGAAAAAGTGAATCTTTTATTGTTGCTGCATTTGCTGTTGGATCTTCTGCTGAATGTTCGGAATCTGCTGTTGAATGTGGCTGAAATTGTATAAGGCTTGGAAGGTATACAAAATTCGGAATTTACACTCCCCCCCCCCAGCCTTATTTATTGAATTGTCCTCAAGTCATTTACATCAAAAACTGAAAAGGAATGAAAGTAATTTTGCGTCCTCTGCTACAAAATGATTGGTCTTCAAGTCTTCTACGATCATCGGCACAATGCTTGTCATGTGAATAAATGTTTCGGTGTCGAACATAAAAAGAAATTGTTAACTTAGTGGCCATTGATGGATGCCACTAGTCAACATGAGAGCTCCCATATTTAATGTGGATGAGAGACAAGATGCCTCGAACACATCTTTCTAAATATGAATGAATTTGTTGTTGTCGAATGCTTAGAAGATATGATGAACAAGGGACATTGATGTATTCCCTTTGTTTATTGGCATGATATAAGCTGTCTAAGGCATGCAAGCTTCAAGATGTTTTTGGAAAAATATTTAGACTCAAGGACTATGGACTCAATGGTGTATGGAAGGAAGGTTTTTATCTGGTGAAGTGTAGGAAAAAGGAAACCGACAATGAATATGTAAAGTGGACCTCAAAAAACTCGTATATGAGCTTAGGTGGTTTTATTGGTGGGTTAGAATTGAAGAAAATGTAATGAAGTGTATGTGGGTAATGGAAAAATGGATAATAACTGCTAAGCCGAAAAGAAAAAAAAATGAATTGTGGTATGCAAACTCTCAAATATAGCAAATATTCTCCTTAATTCTCGAATTCTACTAAAATAGTTGATTTTGACCAGCGTTGATCAACCACTTGTAGACGTCAATTCAAGTGTGGATAGGTATTTCACCATCCTTGCATTTAGGAACAAACCCACTCTCTTGAATTTTTCTAACTGCTTATGAAACATGTCAAACCATTAAACTATTACAAGTGAAGTTGCAAGAAGTTGTAATTCTGTAAATTTCGTTTATGTTCATGGACTTGTTCTTTAGAATTTCTCATGAAATTAGTCTTTTGAAGACCAATTGTGCACACAATTATTTTCCTTAATGATCATTTGATCATTCGAAATCAGAAACTTGGCATTCACAAAACATAAAGATATCCAAGAAAAAGTGATCAATTTCTACTTTTTTTTTTATGCAAAAATTAAACACCAATGAAACATTTAAATAAAATTAAATTTTATAAGTTAGCCAAATTTTATGATTTTTCTTTTTCTTTTTACAAATCCATTTTCAAATATAAAATGAGTATAATTAATTCCCTTATTATGCAACTTTTTGTAAATAAAATCCAATTTCATTTCATTAAAATCCCTAATTAACGTTGAAATTGTTTCATGATTTGCGTTGATGATTTCGAATTTCACATGTCGTCCTCGAACTTGTATTTGCCAAAATTCTCTATTGATGTGTTTCGCCAAGTTTCACCATGTTGTGATCAAATCATTTTCCTCGCGCTTTTCCCATTTCATTGATGTCACTACATTATCATCAACTCGTCCCTAGTTCTTTCCTGCATTGTCTTTTGTAAGAGCTTCCACCGTTACTTCGAGGGGACAAAATTTTCGTTCGATTATGTTGCATTACTATTTCGTTCCTCCTTTTTTACAATATATAGCCCTTTTTTCAACTCAAAAGAATTCAAGATTAATTTTTTGCATACAAAGATGAACTTTCAACAAAATACAAGTGGAGAAAATGAGCTTCCACATAGCATCAATATGTGATCATATTAGAAACTAACAACCCCGTCCTTGCCCCTCAAACAATAAATTCAATATATTCTAGGTTGTTGGTAACGATACATCCACCCTTGTATGTAGCAGCCCATCTACATCCGGTTTAAATGGACGCAATAGAGAAAACAAGTGGATCCTAGATTTGAGGCTCGAACCGCTCTTGGCAATGAAGAATTTACTAGTTCAAATATGTTGTGCAAGGATTTCTTCTCTTGCCATTTAATTTACCTTGGCCATGATACTAATTATTTTTAAGGAACAATGCCCTTGTGCGAGAGGAACCAAAGAAAAGGGTTTCTTCCACTCATCGCTTCCGAGCTACTTCAAGAATTAAACTCCATGCTCTTCCACTATTTCTACTATACTTATGTGCATATTTATATTGGGGTTGGCTACCATTCTGATCAATTTTTCCAACCCCGCAAAGAGCCATTTTGGATACTTGAATTCGCTTCGAAAATTTTATGATACAACACAACACGAGTGGTATCATCGAATGGAAAACAACCTCGTTCTGGCATGAAATTGGGGCTTTAACGATGGTATGCTAGCAAACCCTCTTCCTTAAGACATCGAGGTAGCGTGCCGAGGCCGAAATCATATATTTTCACCAATTCCATTTGCATCAAGAAGAAAATTCTTGGGCCTAGTGTTCGTAAAATTTCAAATTGATATCTTTATGGAAATCTCAAAGTGCACACGTTCTCGAATTTCTTTCAAGAACATCTTCAACCATGGCCTTCATCCTCAATCAATTTGAATTTTTATGCCTCCTCCATATTTGATCTAGTGATAGAAAAATCGGATTTCATTTATCTTGGCGTGATCTTCTCCTCATATCGTGGACAAAAATCCCGTTCCCGTATTTTTTATGATTTTGAAGGATTTTGTGCCTAGAAATCTGCCGAGATATGGTTTTTGAACGTGTAGTTTTCAAACCGATAAACTCCACATCTATCAAGTCGAATTTTTCTCATGCGTTGATTTTTTTACCGAGTAATATTGGTTTTTGAGAAGCCGGGTGATTTAATTAGGAGCGGAGCTGTGACTTCAAGAAAGATCCCGAGTAAGACCGCAGAGTTCTTCTTACGAGAAGTGAAAGCAAATCGACAGGTTATCGTACATATTGGCAACATCCCATCCCGACAAAGAAGAATCCCACTAGTTTGTCGCTCCTCATATGAGCCCTAGGTTCCAAGGGTATATGCCCATGTGTTGAGAAGCGAAAAATTAAAGGATCTCCTCATTGATATGCCCATTTCTTCAATGGTGTTAGAATTAGAATACATAGCTCTCAAGACCAAAAACCCGTAGCAACTTGATTTTCATCGTGGGAATCCATGGAAACCATGAAATTAAGTGCACGTATTCAAGGCTCGAATTTTCGTTGTGGAACTTAGCAAGTCACAACGTGGTTTTAATGCATTCCCGAAAATTAGGAAAGGCAAAAATTAATCCTGAGCACCATGAGGCATGTGAAGGAAATTTTGTTGCATTTTTCATAACGGTATTCAAAACTTGTTTAGTATCGCAAATATCGCAATTATCATCTCATAAAATTCACTCATAAATGATTACACTTCTCGTCCCCTTGATAGTTATGAGTGTGTAGGTTTGGTCGACATATAAAGATCTAAAGGGGAATCATGGTGTGATGATGACCATTTTTATTTTGGTTTGTGTTGTTGTT